>JAVGWN010003025.1:0-10623 GCA_034552555.1 Semaprochilodus insignis
TATACACCCCCTGGTCAAATTACATATTTTGCTTTTTCAAGTGAAAATAAGTCAACACATTTTCTACAGAGAACTTAAAATGTCATTACCTAAAAGTGCACAATTCCTATTTATTTTCTGAGTTTAACATGTTGGGAGCAAACTAAATTAAATCTAAAACGTGCCAAAACTTTTGCACAGGCCTTTTTATGCATTGTGCTTCAAGCTTTTTCCTGCATGCTGAGTAAACAGTAATTGTGCATTCAAATTCTCTGCAGAGGACGTGCTAACTTAACAAAACATAATTTGACCATGGTCGCCCAGACCTTTGCATACAACTGTACAGTTAGCCCAGTACCGCTTGACTGTGGGATTCAGGAAGGGATGTGTTCAGTGCAGGTTTTGCACGCTGTGCTTCTGCACGTTTAGGAAATGGGAAACACATGGATGCCAAACGGAAAGCACAAGAATGTGCACACAAGAACAGATGAGAACAAGTGAGACAGATGATCAGTTTATCATGTTTAAGTGATTACATGTCCAAATCCATCTCAAATACTCTGATCAAGGCTTGGCTGGACCATTTCTTTTAATTGCACGAAGACTTACTGTAAAATCTGAGACCACCCTTCCTTATTTATTTCCAGTCAGAACAGTACGGTGGCCCACTGAGTCATATCAACACAACAATTATGAAGCAAATACAAAAGTGAGAACACAGATATATGACAGCGGGTCATTTTCAGCCCCGCATTTGTCTTCATGGAGAAGACCAACATATCCGTGTGTGAAGGCACCGTGGTCAGCACCATCGCCAGACTCATCGCCGATTGAAAATGTGTGGGATGCTTTGTACGCAGCATCAACACTCCACCCCTACCGCAATGTCTCCAGGAACTGTGTGAGAATATTCAAGCTGCATGAGATGGATTATCGGAGGACACCATTAGGAACCTCTGCGGCAGGAAGGCAGCCAGCCACGTCCGAATCTAATGTTTATATAAAACACCGTCTGCCGAGGTTTGGCTGTTATATGAAGGCGGTGTAGATGTATTCTTCACTGTCTTACACATCCCATAATACTCTGTGTCAGCACCGATTCGGTTAGGAAGTAAATCACGGAAAACACCAGCACTGACACGGTGTAGAGCACTGCCTTCTAAGGCACTGACTTATAAGACAGCATAGACAGCAAGGCATCAAGACAGCTGCCTCCAGTTTCGGACTCAGATGCAGTGGCAGTTACAGCATCTGCTTTTAGCTATGCTCCGTAGCAACGTCAGCAGCTAACATAATAAAGTGCCCCCGGTGGCCCTACCTGCCTTAGCTGCCTGTCTACCTACATACCTCACGACCTGCCCATGTGCACTTGCTCTACGTGTGTACTCGTACGTGTGTAAGTGTATCATTAATATCTGTTTCTGGCAACATGTATAACATGAGAAACGTCTCTATATCCCCCCAGAAGTGTATGTCTATTCACCTTTGTACTCATATTAGCAGCTAAGCTGTAGGAGTAAGAGAACTAGCTGTGTGTATCCTGTATGTTGCCTGTCTGCATTGTAGAGTCACGAGGATGATGGGGCCATTAATGTCTGCGGGGTGTGAGTGACGGGATTCATAGACTGAGAAGAGGTGCTACAGTGCAGTGAATATCTCATTCTATGTGTGGATAATGGCTCCAAAGCAGATGTTAATGATTGACTAAAAGGAATGATTGCATTTGGGTGGGCCAAAGACCGTAGTGTGAAGGAAGTAGCTGAATCTGCAGGTGTATGGAAGTTCACAGTCATACGGGTCTACCAGCAGTGGCAAAAATCCCAGTCTACAGGAAATTCTCCTCAAATCTGGCCCAAAGGTGCAATTCTTTGATGCAAGAGTGTCTGAACATTGATGTGGTCTACATGCAGAAACTTGTCCGGTCCATGCCAAATCCAATCACAGCTGTTATTCGTGCTTGTTGAGGTATCACATGCTATTAGGTACATTGTTTGTCAGTTGAGCTTAGTTGCTAGTATGAGGATTATGGCTAATAATATTGTTCCAACCTGCAGTATACACCTGCAACACAGAAAAAGGTCTATACTGTGGTGAAAAACTCTAGCTTTACCACTAGCTCTGTTTGCTATGGCTAGTTTTTGGTTGGTTTAAGACGATGGACCAAGTGAAATGAAATAGCTATGCAATAAGCTTTTTTTTTCTTTTATTAAATGTATCATTAATATCTGTTTCTGGCAACATGTGTAACGTGAGAAACGTCTCTATCCCCCCAGAAGTGAGTGTTTATTCATCTTTGTACTCATATTAGCGGCTAAGCTGTAGGAGTAAGAGAACTAGCTGTATGTCTCCTGTCTGCATTGTAGTTCTAACTTGTGCTGTTTGACGGTATTGTAGTGTCACCGTGTTGTATTGTCCAACTGTATCAGGTTCACTTTTACAAGGACTTACATGTTGAAGAGCCCGAATATGAAACGGGGGGTTGAAGTGGTGCGTTTTAGGTTCTAGCAAGGGGAGGCCCGCAGTGAGCACACCTGTTGTTTTGCTGTGTTCTTGGGCAAGTTTGGAGATACAGCGAGCACGGTCCAGACCTGTGACCCTGACTTTACTGATGAAATAGCCCACATTACAGTGTATATCTTCTGTTAGTCTCTACTGGCTTTGAACGGGAGGTAAATATCAGGTTTAGTATGAGTTTATTTGTAGTTATGAGAGAGTTTCTTCAACTTCCACAACGTGTTGTGCACTCTGTGCCCTGACTAATCAGGCCGTGCAAACTTGTGTGTTTTTGGGGCTCTAGCTTTAGACGGAGGATTGAAAGTGGGAGGTGGCTGAACTAGCTTCCATTCCTGGTTTCTACAAAATCACCTGCTCCAACTTTATTTGTTTCAACTTCAGGACAAAGCAGAGAACATATTTAACAGAAAATCATATAGAAGCCCAAACACTAAATATAAACACTTTCTTTTCATAGGCCTATTTATTGGATCTGCTCTTTATCTTTATTACAGCTTCCATTTTTTATTTCAGCTTTTTTTTCCTATGGAGACATTTTAAAAGTAACCTGCAGGGATATTTTTCCTTGTTGGTTGAATTTCCTGTTTTTCACAATCCAAGTGACCCCGGACACACTGATGTTGCGGTCTAAGCCATAGCGTCCAGTCCATTGTTCTAAGAACCCATTTCTTTTTTTCAGTAATGGCATTCTTGACAGCTACACATCCCTTTCCAACCCATAGTGCTGAGTTATCTTCTTACAGTGGAAGGATGGAAAGAAACTTCTCAGCCACAGTGGAACTCTATATTCTGTCTTAAAGATGAAGAACTTTAAGTACTGTTTATCTGATGATGACAACCTACATGGCTGTTTTAATAGCTTTGTAAATAGTTTTTAATACTTTTTAATACTTTTTAACACCAGTTTTGAAAAGTAGGAGATGGTAGGAGAACGTTCTCTAAAAGCATTCTGTCTCATCTCAGGATCTCAGTAACATCCATAAAACATTTTCTGTTGCACTGAGAATTGTTCTTCTTTTGTTATCATGTAACATAATCTGTGGCCCTGAAAACATCCTCAGAACATACGGTGGCCGAGAAGTGCAAAACAAATTAACATTTCAGAAAACAAAATTACAAAAGTAAAAACAAATTTACAAGACATGAAACACTTTTACCAGTACCGAAACACTTTTACAAACTGTGAAAGGGAAAGGGTAGGTCTAACACACAGGAAGTGCTTGTTGCAGACCCTTGTCAATCTGTTTCGCGGTAGAGTGGGTGGAAGAAAGAGATGAACAGGCGACTTCTAAACCACTTGTTGGAAATGTTAACGAAGGTAAGTGGGCTGTAACACCAGCTATAGTGGATAACCAGCTAGCTAGCTTAAAATGGCTGAGAACTTTTGCAAAACAGTCCACTTTGTACAGCCCACGTGTTTTAGACGTCGCCTGTTCGTCTCTTTATTCCGTCTGCTCTTTTAAAGACTCTAAAGACCTTCCACGGGAAAAACAAAAGCATGTCAGCTGACTAAAACATGTGCCACAAATGGACAAAACATGCTTTACCGTTGTCACCATCCCAAACTCCACTCACTCTACCACCGCCAAGCAGTTTGATTGACAAGGGTCCGCAATAAGCACTTCCTGTGTGTTAGACTTACCCTTTCCGTCAGAATTCACAGTTTGTAAAAGTGTTTCGGTACTGGTAAAAGTGTTTCAGGTCTTGTAAAATTGTTTTTGCTTTCGTAATTTTGTTTTCTTGAATGTAATTTTTTTATTTGTAAATTTGTTTGTATTTTTGTAATTTTGTTTTCTGAAATGTTAATTTCTTTTGCACTTCTCGGCCACTGTAAGAACATCCTCTGAACATCCTCTGAATGTTGCAGTTAAAGCATTATGTCTTAGTTAATATGTCACTTTATAGGAACATTTTCTGAAATTATAAACATCTTTAAAATATTGTTTGAACATCAGGCTAAAACATTTTCTTTAAAATTTTATTAGAACTTGTAGGGAACGTTAGCCAAAGCTCTGGGAATGTTCCCTGCAAGCTGGGTAACTTGTACGTAATGACTGTTTGGTTTGGAAGTTAAATAGGACAGTCAGACAGTAGTCAGACCACAGTGATTGAGCCACACTATTTACATAACCATATCTTTGAGCAGCAGCCTTAGTTAGAGCAATATCAAATCAAATATCACATCTGGTGCGAAGGTAAACATGGCGACTGTGCTTTCATTTCTTGCCTTCTTTTGTTACAGAGACCTGCAAAGATGCCCTTGCAGCCGCAGCCAGCTATACTCAGCCTGAAGTGACTACCTTGACCTGAAGCATCTGAGTGCACCATGACGGAGCGTGCGAACCTTCTTTAGGGGTGATTGGGGTCACTCTTTCATCCAGCAGCCACATCCATGCATTAAGTTCCCCTTCCCCTAAACAACACCACCTTCGCCTGCTAGTGGTATATGTAATGCTTTCGATGGCATAGGCACGTACACATCTACTTGTTCTCAAGCATCCCAGCATGTCTTAGCATGACCTAGCTCTGTATGTCATACCCTGGACCTGAAATAACATTGATGTACTTAATGATTAGAACACATAAGTGTACTCTATGTCGTCTTATCGGAGGTGAATTCTCAAAACGCCGCTAACATGACACTGTCAGCATCATTGTGGAAACCGTGGTTCCATATGAGCAATATTTCCTTTAAACTTCAGGAACTTTTAAGCTGTTTGTGAACGGCGATATTTTTGATTTGCAAGATATTCACAGGCTCATAAGGCGTGCTGTATAGAGTATCGTAGCATCGTTGGGTAATACACTCATTGTCAAAAGAATAGTTACACCCAGAAGGAAGTGTGGGATTGCAATGTTATTGGGAAAGAAGATAAAGGTTACCAGGAACAATACATGATGATAAATTTAGACTGATATGGGCAATATTTATTGTGCTACAGAAGTAGTGTCTCCCAGTATGGCACTGGGCTAACGCAACATTGCTGCATGGAGTTGTAGAGGTTCCTAATGGTGTGCTGTGATAATCCATCACATGCAGCTTGAATATTCTCACACAGTTCCTGCGGATTGTGTGGTAGGGGTGGAGGTGGAGTGACACCAGACCTTCTGGACTGTGATGCGTGACAACAAACCGTTTGTCTTGGCACTGACCACGGTGCCTCCACACACGGATTCATTGGTCGTCTCCAAGACAAAAGTGGGACTCGTCACTGAAGATGACCCGCTGACATTCGGAGTCACTCCATGACAGACTGGCATGACACCATTGCAGTCCTTGATGACGTATGTAGTCCTGCGCTGTGCAGCTTTATAGTGCTGACACTAACAGGATGGCTCATGGAGGGCACCACTGTTCAGTGAATGTCTGCAGTTGTGCCTGTTGGGTCAGTCAGGTACAATGATAAGGCTATGTCACATGCATGGCTGAAACTTGAATCATTTGCATGCCTCACAATGTCAAACCTACCCACCAAGTTTCATTCCTGTCCGTTGATTCCTTCTGGGTGCAGCTATTTGTGCTACTATTCTTTTGACCATGAGTGTCATTACTTGGTGGAGTCACGTCCTTGTATCAGATGAATCTAGTACTATAACTCATCGCTCCCCTTATGATACAAATTGGGAGTTTGTTTTGACTAAAGCATAGCAGTCAGAGCAGGTCTGTATCTGATCTGCCTCATACCACAGCTCTGCTAATCTGCAGCAGCAGCAGCAGCAGCAATGTGCGGTAGGCCCTCTGAACACACTGGAACTAAAAAAGATGTGCTTCTAGGAAGCCTCTTGTCTCTGGTAAATCCTTTCAGACAGCTGCTTTGAAGAGCCATTTTCCAAAGACGTTTTGATTTTTTTTCCCCCCCTGTTTTTCCAAGAACCATTTGAAAAGGCGTTATTGTAGGGACAAAGAAAGAGTCTTTGATGCACCTCTATTAAAGAGCGTAGTAGAAGCGCTCTGATTTTCATGGCTCCGAATGAAATGTCCACCAGTCGGTTCCTTATAAAAGAACCCTCAATCACTTGTCTTCGTTCTCTATGGCCATCTGTAATGTCACTGGTTGAAAGGGGACCAAGCACCATCACGGAGTACATGTGAGTGACTACCTAGACCTCCTCCTGTATGGATATACATGCTATAACCTGTCCCAGTTGTGCCTAATGTCATGTAATGGAGAAGAGTGTCCACCATTCTCTGGGAAGCCAATGCGTGTCCTTCAAATTTGGACACATGAACAGAAGATATAGAAAACCTTCCTGTTTCTTTCTTTCTTTCTTTCTTTCTTTCTTTCTTTTCAGTATATAGTCTGCCATAGTTGCCTTATGTTGAAGAAGCAAGCAGAATGTTAGTTTGGTTATAATGTGCAAGCCCACAATTAGACTAAAGGAAAGAACAACTTGTAAATAAAAGCACAGTCATATGTAGCAGAGTATGTAGGTCGTTTGCATATATATTATAGACAGTACAGTTGCATTACGTGCTATTACAGTACCTATACATGAAATGAACAGAGATTATTTTTTCTATTGTATTGATCTTTTAACGTGGCTCCCCCCTCCCCCGCCCCTTCCAAAACATCTGCGTGTCTACTTGACACGCCAATAAGAGGTTCTGCATATAAGGTTGTATGGTACAGTACAGTAACCGTTAATAAAAGCTGTATAATGTGTGTCTATGGTGATGCTGTTAATATATTGTATCATGTAGGAATGTGTTTCTATGCACCTCTGCAGGAAGACAAATAAATAAAATATACCCCTGAAATACAGAAAGCCGGACCCTCGCTCTTTTAATTCACAGTCTTCCCGAAGTCCCAGTGAAAGGCTCCGGCTGCGAGGCTCCAAGACAGTAGCTGCACTCAGTGGCAGTGTGCGTTTGGGTATGTTGTCGTGGTTTGGATGTATGAAAGCAGAGCTTTGCCAAAGCCTCCCTCTGTCTGCCTGCCTGCCTGCAGACCTCCGCGGCCACATGCTAAATGCTAAACGGAGTGGAAAACACATGCGTCTCCATGGTGATCGGGACAGATAAGCTCTTCTAATTATTGTTAAGCTCTCCTGCCTGTCTCTCTCGTTTACTCTCTCTCTCTCTCTCTCTTGCTCTCGTTTACTTTCTCTGTCTGCACTTCTGCGAAAAAAAGAACTGTAGTAATGCTGAAGGACTTTTTCCGTCTAGTTATTGGAGATTCTGTTGAGTCTGTTGGGCCCCCAGGCAAAAATTCACCAACCAGCTTTCATCACCATTATTAATAATCAGAGGCAAACAAAAAATTAAATCTAAACATTTTTTTATTTCTAAAGATCACATTGCTGTATCCAAGGTAACTGCTGTGTGCAGCATGGACAGCAGCTAGACGGGCTGGGAGTAAGTCAGTAAGGTCCTGGTAGGTTGCCACAGGTATCTGGAGCTATGCTGACCACAGTGCATCCCACAGCTGCTGGAGGGTGCATGGGGGAGGATCCATAGAGTGAACATGATGATCGAGGTGGTCCCACAGAGGCTCAACTGGGTTCAGGTCTGGGGAATTAGGGGGCCAAGCTAGTACTTAGAAGTCTTGGTCATGCTCTTCCAACCAACATTAGACATATCTAGCTGTGTGACACGTCGCATTGTCTTGCTGGAAGATCCCATCCGCCTCAACAATCAGCATGTATTGGTGTACGTGATCTGGATTATGGATTCATACCCAAATCGGTTGAGAGTGCCTTCCACATGGATTAGTGGGCCCAGAGAATGCCACAAAAACTTGATGACCTCCTTTAAGAGCTACATGCTTCTGCCATCGAAAATGGTCATAATAATGTGACTCGACTGTGTATAAACATTAATATAGATGTAATTCAGAAATATAGATATACTCTCCCGCCTGCCTAGCGTGATGGCAAGCGGCGCCTCTGCCTATAGTATCTCTACAATTGTACTTTCTATTACTACAGTACACAACAATGTCCTACACAAGTATAACAGCCTTTCATAGAAGGCAATATGGCCGGAATATTATAATGAGGTGGAAGAGTTATTGTATGTGAATATTAGGTAATTATAAAAGGGTTACATTAAAGAATCATTACTCTTCCTTTTACTGTAGAGCATTTCTGGGGTTGCTCTCTCTCGCTCTTTCTCATTGCTTTCTTTGTTTATTATCTGTCATTAGCACCTTTTCAGGGTACAAACACTGTCAGTGGGGTGTTCAGTACCTTCAGTTACAGACCGAATTAGCACTATATATTCCTTTGGGAGTTGCACTGAATCTGTACACCATGTCTTGACTCCAGACTTTTTATTTTTAATTTTATTTAAGAACATTACATAAAGGTACAAATATGCCTCTTTCCCTTTTAATGTTGCATAACCTTATATTCAATATTTAAATTAATGTCCATGTTGTACCTTTGATGGTACATTTACATTGTTTGTATTTATGGGAAATTTACCTGAACTTCAAAGCTGTTGAAGAAAGCTGACACTTGTAACTACAACCTTGTAACTACAACTACAACCAAAAGCCTTTAAAGCCAACCTAACAGATAATGTTTTAGTTCATTTCTGACATTTCCACAAGAGTTTCATTGTGCATTGCTCTATTCTGTCCCCTATGGAAGCCTGTTTCTGCCATTAGCAAAAATAGGCATTTAGTAAGCAATAATAATGAGAATGTTTCCCAAGTGTCTCATAATTATATATTATCTCATTATGATGAAGTACTGTCTCATATTAATGAGATATCACATAAGTGACATCATAACTATCCACTATCCACACTGCACTCAACCACCTGGACAGCAGCAACTCATATGTGAGGATGCTGTTTATCGACTTCAGCTCCGCCTTCAACACAATCATCCCTTCCAGACTCATCCACAAGCTAAACACACTGGGAATAAGCAACACATTGTGCAGCTGGATCATGGACTTCCTCACCTGCAGACCACAGTGTGTCAGGATGGGTGAACACACCTCACCCTCCCTCACACTCAGCACAGGATGTCCCCAAGGCATAGTTCTCTCCCCACTGTTGTACACTCTGTACACCCACGACTGCATCGCAACTCGCAGTTCCAACACCATCATCAAGTTTGCTGACGACACAACAATAATCGGCAACATCACCAAAGATGACGAGGGCCCATACAGAGAGGAGGTCAAGCTACTCACAGAGTGGTGTGTCGCCAACAACCTCTCCCTCAATGTCAGCAAAACCAAAGAGCTGATTATTGACTTCAGGAGGGGGAAAAGAACGCACACACCACTGTACATCGGAGGCACGCTGGTGGAAAGAGTGAGCAGCTTCAAGTTCCTTGGTGTCCACTTAGCCGAGGATCTTACTTGGACGCTTAACACCACTAACACTGTAAGGAAGGCCCAACAACGCCTCCACTTTCTACGAAGGCTGAGGAGAGTCAACCTGCCACAGCAGCTCCTCTGCAACTTCTACAGATCCACCGTGGAGAGCATCCTGACAAGCTGCATCACTGTGTGGTATGGCAGCGCCACCTCTGCCGAGCGCAAGGCCCTACAGAGGGTGGTAAAGACTGCACAGCACATCACCGCAACTGCCCTCCCACCCATACAGGACATCTACGACAAGAGGTGTCTGAGGAAAGCAGTCAACATCTCCTCAGACCCCACACACCCCAGTCATCCCCTGTTCCAACCTCTGCCATCTGGGAAGAGGTACCGGAACATCCGAGCCAGAACCTCCAGGTTCAGGAACAGCTTCTACCCGAGAGCTGTCAAACTGGTTACACCGGCAGCGCCTACCAGAACGTGACCACAACACTAAAAGACTGTACTGATTCTAGCAGACCCCCCAGCACACACTAGGCTCTGATACCTCAGGACTGTTTGCACCGCACTTTACACTTTCTACTTTATACTTGAACATCTCAGCTGCGTACGTACTTATTTATCTATATTTATTATCCATACTGAACACCTGTACCAAGCATTCAGCTGTCTGAACATTAAGCTGCTTCTCCTACCTGCACTGTACACTTTATATATCTATACTGTTTACAACCACATACTTGACTGATACTGCTCTTACACTTTGCACGTCTTGCACACATACTGTACTGTTTGCACACGTTGTCTTTGTCTATTTGTCCTTATTTGTCTATTTGCACTACACTCTATAT
>JAVGWN010003026.1:0-10620 GCA_034552555.1 Semaprochilodus insignis
ATATATATCTATATACAGTATATATATTTTTTTTCTCTGATGGACAGGAATAGCAGCCGTATATCAAAAGTGATATAATAATCACTTTCTATTTCTAAATGACTTTCTGTATTTTACTAATGACTCAATAGTAATAATTACTTTTACATGGGAACCTAAAATCTTGAAGAACAACACATTCTAGCAATTCTGAGAAACTAAGTCAACATTATGATATGGTGATACTTTGAGAAATAAGTCATTTTGCGGTATTAGGTGAATATTTTGAGAAAATGTCCATAATTCAAGATATTAGGTCTAGAGAAAGACAAGAGCAAGTGACTAATTATTTCTAGATACTAATTTAACATTCAGAAAAAAATAAGTTATTATTTTGAGATATTAGGACAAGATACCACTTCAATATTTCTTGAAAAAATCCATTATTTCCAAACATTAAGTCAACACTTTGAAAAAAAGACATAATTGTTTTGAGATAATATGTCAATATTTTATGAATATAAGTTACTGTAACAATAGTAAGTCAATAATTTAGAAAATAAGTCAATATTTTGAGAAACATGTTATATTGGCAGCATGTCCAGGGTGTTTAGGCTGTAGCACCCAGAAAGATAAGCTTCTTAGAAGATGAATGAATGAGTATGGGCTTCCATACGTACTGAAAGTTTGAGTGTCAACATCACAGCAGAGAGAGAAATTGGACATGGCTTTATTTTCCAGGTAGCACTGTCATTAATATTGACATGAATATTTCTATGTGTGATAGTGTTGATTAGTAAAGCCAGTGATGGTTTGCAGTGCTGTAACAGAAGCTCTAAGATGTCTATGCCAGCACTGTGGCAGGCCTGTATGTGACACCAGAGCTCAACTCTTTGAAGAACGTGTGAAATGTGTATTTTCAGTGCTGAGATTTACTGGTTTATGATAACGACATACTGTAAGCCACCTTTTTCCATGATGCCATGCTGAAAGAACTCCTTACTGGATTTTTCAATGTACTGTGAATTTAAAAGGGTTGGGCAAAAACCCTGTTTTTGTTTTGGACAAGCGAATTCCATGGCTACCTTCTGAGTGAGGAAATCCCCTCGGTGTCGTATTTGAAATGACCTTTGCTCTTTATGCATTTATCTAGCATGCGTCTAACTATTCCTTCAGCTGGTCCATGCTACATTGAAGGCAGATCAAGCTGTGCATGGAAAGTGGATCTGAATGATGTAACTGCGTCTGTGAATGTTTATGCTTCAGCCCAGCTGTGCGGGAGCATAGCCGACGCACAGGTGCTAAAAGCTAACGTTCACAACGCTAACCCAAATACTTTCCTCAGAGTTGGAAAATCACATGACTTTGAGTCTTGTATCATGTCCTGAAAGGAAGAGTAACACTCTGACAGCTGTTAATAAATAGCGGCTGTATAAGAGTTACTTAGCTGTATAAGAGTCACTCAGCTGTATAAGAGTCACTCAGCTGTATAAGAGTCACTCGGCTGTATAAGAGTCACTAGGCTATATAAGAGGTCCTTAGCTGTATAAGAGTCACTCAGCTGTATAAGAGTCATTTGACTTTATAAGCGTGACTCAGCTGTATAAGAGTCACTCAGCTGTATAAGAGTCACTCAGCATTATAAGAAGAACTCGGCTGTAGAAGAGTCAGTCAGCTGTATAAGAGTCACTCAGCTGAACAAGAGTCACTCAGCAATATAAGAATCACTCGGCTGAAGAAGAGTCATTCAGCTGTATAAGAGTCACTGGGCTTTATAAGAGTCACTGCACTGTATAAGAGTCACTCGGCTGTATAAGAGTCACTCGGCTGTAGGAGAGTCACTCAGTTTTATAAGAGTCACTCAGCTATATATGAGTCACTTGGTTATAAAAGAGTCACTTGGCTGTATAGGAGTCACTCAGCTGTATAAGAGTCACTCGGTTGTAGAAGAGTCACTCGGCTGTAGAAGAGTCACTCGGCTGTAGAAGAGTCACTCAGCTGTATAAGAGTCATTTGGCTATTTAAGAGTCACTCAGTTGTATAAAAGTCACTCAGCCATATATGAGTCACTTGGTTATAGAGGAGTCGCTCAGCAGTATAAGAGTCACTCAGCTACGTAAAAGTCACTCAGTTGTAGAAGAGGCACTCAGCTGTATAAGAGTCACTCAGCTGTATAAGAGTCATTTGGCTGTTTAAGAGTCACTCAGCTGTATAAGAGTCACTCAGCTATAGAAGAGTCACTCAGGTGTTTAAGAGTCACTGGACTGTATAAGAGTCACTCGGCTATACAAGAGTCACTCAGCATTATAAGAGTCACTCGGCTGTATAAGTGTCACTCAGGTGTATAAGAGTCACTCAGCTGTATTAGAGTCATTTGACTTTATAAGAGTCACTCAGCTGTATAAGAGTCACTCAGCTGTATATGAGTCACTCGGCTATATAAGAGTCACTCAGCTGTACAAGAGTCACTCAGCATTATAAGAGTCACTCGGTTGTAGAAGAGTCACTCGGCTGTAGAAGAGTCACTCAGCTGTATGTGAGTCATTTCGCTGTTTAAGAGTCACTCAGCTGTATAAGAGTCACTCAGCTGTATAAGAGTCACTCAGCTGTATAAGAGTCACTCGGCTGTATAAGAGTCACCTGGCTGTATAAGAGTCACTCAGCTGTATAAGAGTCACTCGGCTGTATAAGAGTCACTGGACTGTATAAGAGTCACTCGGCTATATAAGAGTCACTCGGCTGTATAAGAGTCACTCAGCTCTATAAGAGTCACTCGGCTGTATAAGAGTCACTCGGCTGTATAAGAGTCATTTGGCTGTATAAGAATCACTCGGCTGTATAAGAGTCACTCGGCTGTATAAGAGTCACTAGGCTGTATAAGAGTCACTCGGCTGTATAAGAGTCACTCGGCTAGTCACTGGACTGCATGAGAGTCACTCGGCTGAATAAGAGTCACTCGGCTGAATAAGAGTCACTCGGCTATATAAGAGTCACTCAGCTGTACAAGAGTCACTCAGCATTATAAGAGTCACTCGGCTGTATAAGTGTCACTCAGCTGTATAAGAGTCACTCGGCTGTATAAGAGTCACTCAGCTGTATAAGAGTCACTCAGCATTATAAGAAGAACTCGGCTGTAGAAGAGTCAGTCAGCTGTATAAGAGTCACGAGTTTAGAAATATATTCACTGTGTTTAGCTTTAGAGAGACAGTGTAAGTTTGCAGGTTTCTAAGCTTCACTTGTAAAGACCCCTGAACATACGGCACAGAGCTGTAGATACTCGTTTCCAGTTCTAGTGCACGTGAAGCGCAGAACCCTCACCACTGATTCCACTTACAATGCAAAGTTTCACTAAGATTATAATAAAGTAATAATTAATTATTTAGGCTATATATTGTTTACTATTATATTTTTTTACACAATATATTATATATAAATGATAATAAATAAATATAAATGATAATAAATGTACAATTAACTATAAACAAATGTATTTTTTTATCTGTCCTTGCTCTTGTGTTGGTTTCGGACAATCTTGGTCTTAGGCTTGACTTGAATGCAACTACTGAAAGTCTTTACTCAGACTTTAAGTGTCCTGGCTCTGACTTCTACAGTTTCTCATTAGGCTGAATGAATAACTCACTCTAAAAGTAGGTACTGTGACATAAACTCATTGGGTTCATTGGGATCTTTACAGCTGTTCTGTAAAGTTTGTCCAATCTAGCAACAGTAGCTGTGAAAACAAAAGAAAGACAGGACATAGGCAGGTTTGGCATGGGCTGGTGCTGACATAGGTTTGGAGTGCGGAGGCTCTGCATCCTCATATGCCCCGAGTGTGTGTAGATCAAAGAGCTTCAGCACTGACGACTCTGGCCTGTTTGTGCAGCAAACACGCGAGTATTCACAGAGCGGTGAGAGGAGACATAGCGACTAAACACACACACACACTGACAGTCGGCTGGGGAGAGCTGAAAGAATCAGCACCTCATAAGAAACATCACTGAGACATCCTCCTGCTTCTGCAGTGAAAATGCCTGGACTCAAAATCAGCAATAAAACACCCTCCATGCACGCCGTTAATTTCCTCTTAGTGGTATCATGCTGCACACTGGAAACTAATGCTAGCCAAATGCAAAGTCATTATCAGGGAAATTGATAGACATCAGCAGGACATCTTCTATTAGCCTAAATGCAGGGCATCGGGAGGCCCTGGACAATTCCCAGTGGGCTGCTGAAAGAGAGAAATGCATGGTATTTTCTAATGTAGCCCTACGTAAAATGACTGGAGACCGCTGGGGTCAAAACTGTATGCAGATATCACTGCTATGTTAGTTGCCCATAGCATTCTCAGTGTGTGGCTATTGTGTAAATGCCCCCACCCCCAGAACAAAGCATAACCAGAAAGGTAAAAGGATGAAGGCTAGCCAGAGAAGGAACAAAGAAAGTGTGAGGGGCAGGGGGTTGGGGGTTGTGGTGGGCAGGGAGTTGGGGGTTGTGGTGGGCACTACTGGTTGTTGGATCTTGTCTAGACCAGAGTCTAGAGGTGAAAATAGTTGAGCCTCTGTGATTTAAAATGCCAAGAATGTTTAATTAAGTAGATTCCTGACTAAGAATGATACGCCCGAAAATTCGGCCACCAAATATTTGCAGCTCAATAATAGCTGAAGTGGCACTTTGGTTTGTTTTTAGAGGTGGACGTCTGGTTCTTATCACCACCACTGTGAACCATTCTGACTCTTTTCTAGAATGGAGCATTTCACACCTAATCACTCAAAACTTTGCTTATGCAGATTCTGAAGAGATTCCCCTTCAAGGAGAAGCATTCTCTCTCCTGTTAAGATTTTTAAACAGAGGTGAAATGTTTGTGCTGGTTCACAGTCAGATTTCACTCAGGTTTCCAGAATATTCCTTAAAGGTATAAAATGAGTCGGCGTGCTTCGCTTGGCTATGGCTGAGCAGGACTTTACTGTGTTTTAGCTCAGCGCTTGCTCGTGTTTATGCTGAGCCTGTCTAAACATTTGAGAAGCACATGGTCAGATGGACGATGGCAGCAGATTTCATCATAAAGCCGTGATGTGCAAACTTTGCAGGAGGGCCATTCGGGCTCTCCTGTAAACAGTGTGGGACAGTGTGGGACAGTCTGAACAGTCCAATCAGCAAATACCATAAAACACAGTCTGAAAGGTTTTCTGGAAGAAAGGCCGTTTCTCAGAATACCTTTACATGGAGCCAGTTTGTTTAAAGAGCCCGTATTATGGAAAACTAAATTTTGCTTGTATTCACATATAGTCCTACGCAAACGTTAGGTCAAATTACAACCCCAGTTCCAAAAAAGTTGGGACACTGTGTAAAATATAAATAAATGTAAATAAAAACAGAATGCGATGATTTTCAAATCTCATAGACCCATATTTTATTCATAACAGAACAAAGAACACATATCAGATGTTGAAAGTGAGACAATTTATAATTTCATGCAAATTATTAACTCATTTAGAACTTGATGGCAGCAATGCATCTCAAAAAAGTTGGGACAGGGGAAACAAAAGGCTGGAAAAGTAAGTGGTACTGCTAATAAACAGCTGGAGGAACAATTTGCAACATGACAAGTCACGTGACTGGGTATAAAAAAAGCATTTTAGGGAGGCAAAGTCTCTCAGAAGCAAAGATGGGCAGAAGAAGACTTTGGATATCCCACCATCTACAGTACATAATATTCCTGTGTGCAAGGGACAAGGCCAACAGTCAATTTTGGATGCTTATGATATTCGGGCCCTCAGACAGCACTGGATTAAAACAGGCATTCTGTACTGGAAATCACTACATGGGCTCAGGAACACTTCCAGAAATCATTGTCTGTGAAGACAGTACACTGTGCAATCCACAAAAGCAAGTTAAAGCTGTATCATGCAAAGAAAAAGCCATATGTCAACAAAATCCAGAAACGCCGCCGTCTTCTCTGGGCCACAGATCATATAAAATGGACTGAGGCAAAGAAGTGTTCTATGGTCAGACTAATTAAAATTAGAAATTCTTTTTGGAAACCACGGACCCCGTGTCCTGTGGACTCGAGAGGAGAGGGACAATCTAGACCATCAGGACACTGTTTAAAAGCCTGCATCTCTGATGGTATGGGGCTGCATTAGTGCCTATGGTGTTGGCATCTTACACATCTGGAAAGGCAGTATCAATGCTGAACAGTATATAGAGGTTTTAGAACAACATATACTCCCATACAAACCTCAAATCTCTTTCAGGGAAGGCCTTGCATATTTCAACAAGGCAATTCTAAACCACATACAGCATCCATCACAACAGCATGGCTTTGCAGATTGTCCGGTTGCTGAACTGGCCTGTCTGCAGTCCAGACCTTTTAGCAATAAAAAACATTTAGTGCATGATGAAATGAAACATCCAGCAGCTAGAACAAGAAAATCAGACAAGAATGGAACAACATACCTCTCCTAAACCCCCAGCAATTGGTCTCACTTCTCACTTCCCAGATGTTCTAGATGTTATTTAGAAAGTTCTAAATGAGTTGATAATTTTTTATGAAATGGTAAAATGTCTCACTTTCAACATCTGATATGTGTACTATGTTCTATTGTGAATAAAATATGGGTCTATGATATTTGCATTTACATTGTACACATCAACATTTTTTTGGGGAATTGGGGTTGTATATGGTTTGATGATTAGGATGGACGAAAAACAAATAAAAAACTCAAAATGTAGGTATTGTGGTATAAACTGAGTCGTGTTCTACAGTTTCTCTTTAGGCTGAAAGAGATTTTTACCAGTGTGCTGTGGGCCTTGTTCAAACTCAAATCAGCGGCCCAAAAGAACACACTGGTGGGCGGAGCCTGGAGAGGTCAGTTGAAAAAGTCTGCAGTTGTTCCTGTAGCCATATTAACATGGATCTTGTTAAACACTGTGCAATTCACACACTGCAATGGAACAAGGATTCTCTGCCTACCCCTTTCTCTCAGCTTGTACTGCCATGAAAAACCTTCCTGGAAGTTTCCATGAACCCCACCCACTCTGAGACTGGACAGCCGCAGCAGTGAGCTGTGGGCTGATATTTACCTTTCTCTCCCAGCCAAAATCTCTTCTCTCCTTCCCTTCTCACAGTCTGTCTGCAAGACAGTTTCCCCCTCTAGCCAATGTAGAGGACACCTACTTAGCTTCAAAGCAAAATTAGAGTTGTCCTCCTCATGTGCCGATCTGAAATACGATCCCCTCCCCAAATCTTTAAAGTAATAGTTTGGTGAATAATCAGATTAAAACAATTTTCCCTTTTAATAAAGAAAACTTCTGCATAATTAAACTGGGTAAGATGTAAACAACATCATTCAGAGTGATTAGGTTTGAAATGTTCCATTCTAGAGAAACTTGCTGAGTCAGAACTTTTCAAAGTGGTGGTAATAGAAACCAGACGTCCACCTCTAAAAGCTCTCATGCAGGAAGTTACTACATGAAATGTTTAGGAATTCACTGCCTGAAGTCTGAGGAATTGTTGTACAGTAGTTTTGGAAAGTTTTGGTCTGATTTACCATCATCAACATTATACACAGTCAACTCACATTATTATGATCACCAGCTGATATCCGGAGTAACCACTGTGCGCAGCACATACAGCAGCTAGATTGGTATTGAGTGACTCCATAAGGTCCTGGTATGTTGTCACAGGTACTGTATCTGGAGCCATGCTGACTCCAGTGCATCCAGCAGCTGCTGGAGGGTGCATTGGGAAGGATACATAGAGCTAACATGACGATCAAGGTGGTCCCACAGATGCTCAATTGGGTTCATATCTGGGGAATTAGGGTGCCTGGGTAGTATAGTCAAGGTCATGCTCTTTTGACCATTGTCGGCTTTAACCCATGACAGCAACAAGGGATATGTGTTCAGCCTATCGCACACCTTATAAACCCACTAAGCCAGCTCACGACACATGCTCATGACACACTTACTTCATGAGGTACAAACTGTGGCCATCGAAAGTAGGAAGTGGTCATAATAACATGACTAGACTGTGTATATAAATACTCAGAAGGCATGTGTAGGTCACTAGAGGTTTTGGAAAGTAAATAAAATGGCTATAACTGTGAGCCATGGTTCCCATAACCACCACCGTAAAAAATCGGAGTCTTCTGGAACTTTATCTACCGCCGTCTATAATAGCTATCAGTAGAGTTCATCTACATGGTGAGATTTTGTGCTTTCACACTACACAGTTAATCATACTGTGTTCTGTATCACATCTACATGTCTGTGCTGCTTTAATGAAAAGCTGGATATGGTTTGACCAGGCTGAGAAAAGCTTTTGGGGGTGTATTTAAGGAAAAGTTTTGGGTGACTATTGATTACTACTGTTTGCTAGTAATCCCTCACATAACCACATTATGTATATTTTAGAAAATCACATTATGGTCATGCTTGGCATCAAAACTCCAAGTAGATTATTTAAGCATTTCTTAATTTGTTAACAATGCCTGCTATAAAGGTTCATTACATCATTGTTTGTGGCATAGCAAGACACTGCTTCCTGCTTGCATTAGCCATCTCTTAGTGATTAGCTTCATAGCTAGCAGTCCAACGCCACTGAAAGTATAAAAGGATCCATTAGCTTAGTATTACATCAGCAGACCCCCACCCCGACGTTAAGGCTCACAGGCTTTCCCTGCAATTGAACTTTATAGTCATGCTGGATAGAGGTCATGTATGCTTACGTTATGAGTTGGTATGGTAATTTGTTGACAATAGGTTACGGATGTATTGTTAGTGCTGAGCATTCAAATAACAGACACAATAAGACTGTGATGTTCCTTTCTTAAGATGTCATAAGCCTGAGAGTGTAACCACATGGACTTCTACAGGGTCAGGAGTATTTGTCATCCTGGCAGTAACTGGTGCCCTGACAGCGTGCATGTTGAAGCCTGCCCTGTGCATAGCGGTTTATTAGTCAAATGTTTTTAGAAGTATTACATGTGCAGGTATATTGCCACAGTCTACCCATCTCTGCTCTCTTTTGAGGTACACAAGAACAGTTTATTTCTGGGAGGCTACTTTTATAGCTTTATAACTTTGGGTTATTTTTAAAGTCAAATTATTGCAAATATTATGCAAGCAAGCCGATATCTCATAAGAAATATACTCAAACAGGCTGGGCGTGTTGTGACATTTAAGAAGTGGCATTGCATTTCGGAGCTTTCATATTGTTGAGATGAAACTGGTTGGTGAATACACACATTTGGATTTGGGCAGTAGTTCTAACAAAATGACTACATCAGCAAAAATGACTCCAAACCAACTGCAGATAAAGGTTTTGGCTCACTTTTCGCACTGCTGTTAGTTTCTCTGCCACTATACAGCACTCGATAACCAGATCCTTTTCCTTTCAATAGCAAAGTCCAGATTTAGCCCAGAGTAAGAAACTCTCTTTTGAAGGAAAAGTTCAACAGAAAATCAAATGTATACAGTTCTCATTTATATAAACATTCAGGCTTCAAGATGCAGCTACAACTGTTTTTAGCGATGCTAACAAACCTTAGTCCATTTTTACAGTGTTTCACAAAGTGTCAAAAACCACATAATCAAATCTATTAGAGATTATATGGAATTACTTTACATGTATGAAGTTAGCACCATGTTAACTGGTAGCTGTATGAGCTGCATGGGCCGCTTGTTGGCTGCATTAGCCTTGTAAGAGGAAATTAGTTAAGATATCCTCTACAGGGAACAAGCTTAAATATGTAACTGCATATTTTAGCTTCTATTTGTGTGCTGAATATAACATTTAGGGAATAATTAGAAACTAAAATGGCATGTGTTCAAACTTTTGCATAAGTACAAAACTACAGAAACAAACTTCAGATACTAAAAAAACCTTGCTTAACTGAAATGAAACTGTGTTAGAGTCCAGGGTCATAATGCCAAATATAATCATTTTATATACTATTCAGAACCACCAATTAACCTACACATTATATGTAATGTTGGTGATGGTAAAATAGTGGTCTAACAAAAGAAATACACTCATCATCAAAAGAATTGTTGCACAAATAGAAATCAACCGACAGGAATGAAACTTGGTGGGTAGGTTTGAGATTGTGAGACATGCGAATGATTAAAGTTTTACCCTCAGTTGCACATGTAAGCAAGGACAGGTCTTATCCCTGCAGACATTCAGAGCACAGTGATGCACTCTATGAGTCATTCTGTTAGGGCCAGCACCACTGGCAGACGCAGACTGTCATGACGTAGAATGGCAGCGGGCCATCTTCATTGACCAATTTCGCTTTTGTCTTGTCACACATCACACATCCAGAAGGCTTGGTGTCACTCCACCTTCACCCCTACCACAAAATTCGCAGGAACTCTGTGTGAATATTCAAGCTGCATGGTATGGATTATTGCAGGACACCATTACGAACCTCTACAACTCCATGCCGAGACATCTGGGATGTTGTGTTAGCAAACATGGTGGCCCAATGCCATACTGAGAGACACTACTTCTGTATGTGTAGCTCAATAAATATTGCCCATATCAGTCTAAATTTATCATCATTTACTGTTCCTGGTAACCTTTATCTTTCTTCCCAATAGCTGTGCAACTCAACACTTCGTTCTGGGTGTAACTAT
>JAVGWN010003027.1:0-10619 GCA_034552555.1 Semaprochilodus insignis
TGTCTGTTTTATGACAAAAAATCAAATTAAAAAAATAAAACCTTGTCACTGTTGTCAGTCGACTTGAAGGTCAAAGGGTCTCCGACTTCTAGAGGGCAGCCCTAGTTTTTATTCATACTAAGAACAAGATTGTTGATCGTAGATAATGGTTTAGTTTACCCATTTCCTGCATATTTAGTAATGATATTGTTGTCCTGGGTGGAAACACAATTGTAGACATACAGGTCATATGGACAGCCTGCAGTTACCACTTCTGTACTCTCCTACTTTACTGTTTGTTACATATGTTTCTACTCATATTAAAGGTGCCATATATTACACAGAGGTTCTCTTTATTTTCCTGCATGTGTCTATTTCAACAAACCAGCAAATTAGAGCTGAGCTCATCAACTTATTCATGAGCTCACCAAAAAAGAGAAAACAGCTTATTTTTTCCCAGGGCCATAGGGTTGCAATGGCTGTGTAAAACTGCATCTGGGCACCCTGACCAAAGACACATACCTAATATGTAGACATCACAGTTTCAGAGTTGATGTGCTTGGTATTTCTTGGAATCGATCATAGAGGACTATTTGCCCATCACGAATACTGTAATTTATGGATACTAAATATAAGTGTGAATTAGTGCATGTTAACATTACTCTTGCCTCTATTATTATTATTATATTACAGAAGTAGTGTCTCTCAGTGTGGCGTCTGGCCTCCATGTTTGCAAAAGCAACACGTCAGATGTCTCGGCATGGAGTTGTAGAGGTTCCTAATGGTGTCCTGCAATAATCCATTCCATGCAGCTTGAATATTCTCACACAATTCCCGCAGATTGTGCGGTATGGGGTGGAGGTGGAGTGACACCAGGCCTTCTGGACATGCGGCGCGTGACATCATTATGACACTGACCACGCTGCCTCCACATATGGATTTGTTGACTGTCTCTACCGAGACAAAAGTGGGACTTGTCACTGAAGTTGACCTGCTGGCTTTCTGATTCACTCCATGGCAGTCTGGCAAAACACCATTGCAGTTTTTGGCGAAGTTGACATGGTCTTAAGGGCAGATGTCATAACGGTCTGCGTGCGTGTAGTCCTGTGTCGTGCAGCCATCTGCCAATGCGGTGCTGGCATGACTCATGGAGGGCATCACTGCTCGCTGAATGTCCCCAATCATGGCTGGTGGGTCACTCTGCGCATGTTGGACAAATTTGTCAGTTCTCTCTCTTCATGGTTTGTTTAGGTCTCCCAGATGCTTCATGTCGCTAGTGCATGCCTTCTTCTAACCACTGCTGCCAACAGCAAGCTATGGTAGTATAAGACCTGTGCTATGGTCAATAAGACAATCCCGCTTCTTGGAGCCCTATGACGTGACCCCTCTCCAACTCTTCCAACTGCTCGAATTGCTTTCGAACTCTTCTGTGAAGCATATTTCTCTTGTAAAGGATGCTATCAACACAATAGCATAAGTCAGAATGGAAAGCACAGACAACAGGACAACCTTATACAGTCAGTCAGGTACAGCGATAAGGCCCATTGTTGCTTTCATCACATGTGCAACTGAGTATGGAACTTGAATCATTCACACGTCTCACAATGTCAAACTTACCCACCAAGTTGCATTCCTGTTGGCTAATTCCCTCTGGGTGCAACTTGTTTTTGATGATGAGTGTATATATATACATAATAAATAATGCTGAATTCTGAAAAAATAAAATAATAAAATGTTTCATTTTAGTATTAAAAATGTGTGGCAATAATCTAGGTATTCTGTGATGGAGAGTTATTGCTAGCCAACTGCCTTCTAATTGACACATTGATTGCTTTAGCTGACTTGTAATACACAAAATGCTAACAAAACATTAAACATTGGGTAGGTTGTAAAAACATGCACAAGGTGCAATAAAAATAATGATGTAAAAAATGTTTTTAAAAACAGGAGCTTAGAAAGACAACGGTGGATCCCATGTATTCAGTAAGCTCCAAAATTATATGATAAAAGTATGAACCAAAATACACACAGTCTGGACAGCAGAAACTTTTCCAGCAGTTTGTCACATTTAAATTTGCAGCCCAACAAATTACATTAGACAAACAGAAATGCCCTTACACAAGGTCCACCATTGCCATTTCACTTCTTTGGAGAAGGTTTGTATTGCGTGTAAAGCCCTCCATTAAAGATCTTGAGCATCTTGCTGGAAGATCTAATGACTATATATATGCCGTTAGATTTGATTGTGACAAGTCTATAACACTAAAGATCAAAAGCAAAAACGTAATCCTTTTATGAACTACCTTTTAATATTTTGAATATTTGATCTTCGAAGTGATGTGTTTAATTTTAAATATGATTTAATAATGATTTTATCATACGGATGCAAAACAAAAGAAAGGCTTTTTTCCTATGTGGAATGGTTGCTTAATTCTTGTACAACACCGCGGTACTCTGACCAGTTCATTACAAATTCAGGTCCTTCCCAAAATCATAAACCAAGTGCTTATATAAACACATTTCACTTGAGGTTACTTTAAATGAACCATTTTAGATTCTATCCTAAAACTAAAATAATCCTTTTTTGCAGTAAAATAAAGCTTTGCTGAGTGTTCTAAGACATAGTTTTAACAACAAATGGTCTTAAAGGCTGAAATGAATGTATAACTGCTGTTTGACCTTTATCTTTTAACTGTCATTCAGACTGTTGGTCACATAGCAATGCTGACAACAGTTCGCCTAGCTAATACCTAACGAAATACCCAAGAAGAGAAAAGTTCAAGATCAACGTCAAGAGACAAACATACGGATTCATTTGCATTCAGATTGCTTTCCAGGTAATCTGCGAAGAGAAACTGTCAATCACCAACAAATCTAACACTGAGAGACATTTTACATGAAACTGTTCAGCTTTATTGAGTAAGATGCAATAAACGAGTGAGAAGCTTGTGTAATGAGAGAAAAGGGAGTGGAGCTGCATCGTAACTTACCACTCCCATCATAACCACCTTTACTGCATCACTGAGAACAGTTTCAGAGATGATGTACTTGTTATTTCATGGTGTCTATCAAAGAGGACTGTTAGCCCATCATGACCATACTCCTTTACAAGACTGTGATTTACACGTACTGAATATGAGAGTGAATTAGTGCACATGAACATTACTATGGCAGCTAACTGGAGAACCTATTTTACCATTCTGATTCTGGACCTCTTACTTTTTTCAGGTAAGATCAATTGTTATTTTTATGAGGATTTTTTACAATACCAGTAATGTCTGTTTAGATGTGTGCAATATATTATATGCAAATAAATCAGAATCGTTTAATGTACAACCCCAAATCAGAATAAAGTTGGGACAGTATGGAAAATGCACTATATTTAATTACAGACAGTATGAACCCAAGATATGAACCCATGTTTTGTCTGGTCAACTTTATTTAACTTGTTAATAGACATCCATCCCTGCATTCCAGGCCTGCAACACACTCCCAAAAATTGGGACAGGTTCAATTTAGGGCTAGTAATGAGGTAAAAGATTAAATAATGATGTGATTTCAAACAGGCGATGTCAGCAGATGATTGCAATCATGATATGGTACAAAAGCAATATCCACAAAATGCTGCAGAGGATCTTCAGTTTTTCAACAAACACCTGAGAAAATGACTGAAATGCTTAAAAACAATATTCCCCAAAAAAATGATTGTTAAGAGATTTCCATATTTCTCCTTTTACACTACATAATATCCATAAATGATTAAAGAAACCTGGAGGAATTTCAGTGTGTAAAGGGCGAAGCCTAAAATGAAAACCCATGATCTCCGATCCCATGCTGGACACGATACAAAGGTATGACTGTTGAAGAAGAGGGTATGGGAACTGGACTGGCCTGCCTGCAGTCCTGACCTTTCCCCAGTAGGGAATGTGTGGAGAATTTTGAAACAAAAAAATACAACAATGAACCCATACCATTACACAGCTTAAGACTTTGTTTGGAGGAAGAATGAAAATACAGTTTTATACACGTCCCCTCAGAAATGGTGTCCAGAAGGGTCACGAAGACCGTTACACATTGAACACGGTGCAAAGAAACCACACAAATAAGCCAAATGTTCTAGAAATTCAGATTCTTTTCAGATTTTTTTCACATTCTTTTTTGGTAGAGTATCTATCATTAGTCTATTCACCTAAAACATTTGATTGCTTGGTATCCTCTGTGTCAACTTTATTTAAGTGTTGTGAGAAGGAATGTGAACATTGCCCTGTGGTAAATGCTTTGCCATCCCAAATTCTTTGGAATATATTGAAGGTCTGAATACAGAAATAGGTGTATATTAACAAATGAAATGAAGTTGACCAGAAAAAAGGAAATATTTTGGGTTCATACTGTCTGCAATGAAATAAAAGTCAATATAAATGTAAGAAACACCAGACTGTTTTATTAGCTTTTTCCATACTGTCCCAACCCATTCTGGTTTGGGGTTGTGCACATTGCTTGTTAGCTACCTATTAATGTACAAAATGCTTACAAAAAATGAAATATTGAGCTTGTACTAACATGTGGTACGGTAAAAATTGTGATATACAAATCTACTTTAAAACAACAGACAATGGTGAATCTAAGGTATTCAATGAACAATCAAATTGTGAACATCTTTTTTTTCCCAGCAGTTTGTCACAATTACATTTGCAAACATGCTGCCAAAAGACAATGTCTTTTTTTAATCCATTCCCTTAATTAGATAATGTGGGTATTACATGTAAAACCCTCCACTAAAGCATCTCGTTGGAAGATCCAATAACCATAAATCCTGTAGATTTCGCTATAAAGAGTCTATAAAACTGAAAAAGTTCAAAGGCAGAGACGTTTTCTTTTATGAACACTGAATATTGCAACTATTGCAGACACTGCTGCAGATACTGAATATAATATTTTAGTGTACTGAAGATCCTCTTCCTTCCAATCTAACATCCTTTAAAAAAAGATTTTTCGTTTTAAATATAATTTAATAATGAATTTTAAATAAGCAGCATTCTAATATAAAACATTTGGGGAAGACTTTTTTGTGGAATGGTTTTGTAATTCCTATACAACATTGTGGTACTAATAACAGTTCATTACACGTTCAAGCCCTAAACAAAATCATGAACAAAATGCTCATTTAAACACATTTCACTTTTGCAGACTTAAAGTTAACCTGTTTAGACTCTACTATGTGCAAAGGTTTTAGGTAACTGTTGCTTTAAGATGCAGCAACACTCAAAGTGATGTGTAGAGTCTAAAACTGTTGACCTGCCATCATGAAATCTTAAAAAAAAGAGTAAAGGGTAAAGACGAGTACTTCGTTTGTTGAGAATTCATTTGAGAGACTTTGGCTGTTTTACTGCCCTCTTGTGATTCCACAGCATAACTATATTTTTGGGCAAAACTAAAATAATCCTTCTTTGTAGTAAAATAAACAATAAATGGTCTTAAAAAATAGAAAAAAGGTATAACTGCTATTGGACTTTTAACCTTGAAGTCTGGCATGCAGAGTAATGGTCACATAGCAATGCTAACAAAAATCTTGTGTAGCTAATAGCTAACAAAATGGCAAAGAAGAGAAAAGTTCAAGATGAACATCCAGAGACGAACAGACAGATTAATTTGCATTCATTTGCATTTAGCTAGTTTCCCAGTATGTTTAATCTGCAAAGAGAAACTGTCAATCACCAAAAAGTCGAAAACTGAGAGACATTTTACATGAAACTTTTGCAGAGAAGTATCCTGCAGGACTTGCTGGAGATGTGAGAAAAGCAGCTATAACTAATTTAAAGCTTAAAGCAGAGCAGAGTAAGTCTGCATTTTGGTTTATATTGAAGTATTTCGCTCTATCAAAGGAGGACTCCTTTACAAACGGTAGGCTTTGTTAAATGCTATCTCTGCTCCAGCTTCACCTCACACATGCAAGGAATGCGTTAACAGACTGCCAAGTTATGTCTAGCCTAATTGGTCATCAACTGTAGACTGATTCTATTCTTTCTGAACTGAGAAAAAGAAAATAAGTCAACAACAAACAAATCATTAAACAAATCATTTAGAATAAACATTTTCTGAATGCGTTATTATATTATATTATAATATATTATATTGTGCTATATTATATTATATTACATTATATTTGTAGTCTATACTCGGACATTAACACATACTGAATCATATATACAGCCAAAAAGTAGATTTGTATATCACAATTTTTACCGTACCACATGTTAGTACAAGCTCAATATTCAATTTTTTGTAAGCATTTTCTACATTAATAGCTAGCTAAAACAAGTAATGTGCACAACCCCAAATCAGAATGGGTTGGGATAGTATGGAAAAAGCTAATAAAACAGTCTGGTGTTTCTTACATTTACATTGACTTTTATTTCATTGCAGACAGTATGAACCCAAAATATTTCCTTTTTTCTGGTCAACTTCATTTCATTTGTTAATATACACCTATTTCTGTATTCAGGCCTTCAATATATTCCAAAGAATTTGGGACAGCAAAGCCTTTACCACTTTGCAATGTTCACATTCCTTCTCACAACACTTAAATAAAGTTGACACAGCAATCAAATGTTTTAGGTGAAGGATATTATATTATATTATATTACATTACGTTTGTAGTCTATACTCGGACATTAACACATACTGAGTCACATTTACAGCCAAAATGTACAATGTGTCTCCCAATGTGATTTTGGCTGAAACAAGACACAATGACTCTTCTTAACATTTGGGTTGTCAACCCCTGATCTAGAAAATCAATAAGCAACCAAGTCAGGGTTCAGTGCTGTGGCGTGTATCAAGTCGGTGCTGTGGCGTGGCCCACCACCCAAATAACATCTAGTTAGTGGTGGTCCTTTGGTGATCCTTTTCTGTCTCCCTGGAACAGTATTTACAGAGTATATCAGATTAGGATCAGGAGCTGATTGAGAATCTGTTCCAGTTTGTAAAGTCATAGTAATTAATAACTAAATAAGAGAGGAATCTGATCCTAGATCAACATTTCTTACTCTAAGAAGCTCTGTTAATATGGGCTGTGTTGAATGAATAATGCAATGTTGGACTGATAAATTCTTCACTGACTGATGGATATAGTTGGGTCTGTAATATTAATAAGTTTATAAGGTGTACCTATGTGGTAGGTGGTTCGTACAAGGTAGATCCAATAAACTTATAACTCTACAACAAATTTAGAGCATCAGATGTGCTGTTTAAATATCCTATAAGATTTTAGTTCCCCTTTAATAATAATCACATAAAAAATCTATTATAAAACAACTGAAGATTGGGAGGAGTATCATGCCTGAGCAACAATATGAGATTACCATATGAATTCCGTTGTCATATGAAATTGTTGTTTGAACCACTAGAGGACTCCACTTTTCCATAAACATAACAAATAGAAACCAGTAAAGTAAATCTATCCTTTCATTTCTGGTAAAGTGAAACTGAGAAAAAGTAGGTTGAGCATATCCCAAAAATGAAGAGTACTATGGCAAGATGTTGACCTACAATGACACCAGTGATGCTAACACTGTTTTCACTACAAAAACTCCAATTAAAAATATGTAAGGCAGTCTTTACTAGTAAAAATATATATTTCCAGTTATGTGGTATGCCATTTTTACTAGTCATAATATCAAGTATAGTAAGTACGATCCTATAGACTTCAGTGCAAAAACAATTACCTGGACTTGATTTGATAAACTGGGTACTGGGTATGTAAATACTACTGGACTTCATCCAGGTGAGATTGGCTGACATGTAACGTGTTAAAGCTGTTCTGGAACAACATTGCATAAATTAAAAAAATTAAATAATTTCTGAGATTACTTTTAATGTTTGTTTATGATTGTATATCAGCTTCGTCACTGTATATATATATAATGAAATTTGAATGAAATTACAAAATCATCAAAATCATCATATGATGGCTGTATTTCTCCTGTGTTTCTGGATATGACATATTGTTTGCTTAGTCCATGAGGTGGCAGTGGGATTATGGGAGCTGCAGTAGACTGAAGCTGGCAATGAGAGCCAAAGTAGTTTTGATGATTTTGTAATTTCATTCAAATTTCATTCTTAGTGAAGACAGACACTGAGCATTAACTTCACATGATCATTATTTACACTGAAACGTTTAAGTGACGAAGCTGATATACAATCATAAACAAACATTAAAAGTAATCTCAGAAATTATTAAATTTTTTTAATTTATGCAATGTTGTTCCAGAACCGCTTTAACACGTTACATGTCAGCCAATCTCACCTGGATGAAGTCCAGTAGTATTTACATACCCAGTACCCAGTTTATCAAATCAAGTCCAAGTAATTGTTTTTGCACTGAAGTCTATAGGATCGTACTTACGCTCCTGACTTTACAAAATACCAAAGTGTCACATATTAGGGAAAAATTCATTTTCTTTGTAGCCTAGAACTTGCTGGAGTTTGCTGGAGCTTGCTATTTCCGTTATGTGTTTGTGCTGGGTTCATGTCAGTCCACTAGGGGGCTCCATGTTCATGGTCTGAGACTCTAAACAGGAATAAGTCATCTGCTGAGTCGCTCAGCCTGTTAAGTGTCTCTAATCCTGACTGGTTAAAAAAAACCTGCTAAAGTTAACACGGTGAAAATGCCTAAGGCTGTATTTATACCAGTGGTTACTGTTTACCTTTCAGTAGACTCAAGCCCTGCTTAAGCAGAATTTTCAGTTTTACCAATTTGACTGGGGATTCATAAGGAATAATTACCCCCCAGAAGCCTGTAATTTGCCCCAAAAAGCCCAGATTGCAACATCATCGCGCAGACATTTACATCAGCCTTATTCGACAGGAGCCCCACTTCACAATAACAACACACCCTACAGCTAAATGGCATACAGACTAACTTTAAGCTAGTAAAGCAGGTTCATTTAACTTACCAAATGCCGCCTTACAAGAAAGAAAACATGCTGCCTTGTGATATTTCATTTTTCTTCTCCTCACAATTCACCCATCACAAACATGCTCTGGATTTATTGCCATGAACTTGAGGAACAGTGGTTATATGAAGCTCAGTTCAAGCTGATAGCATCGTATTCAGGGCACACACACACAAAAAAAGAAAATAAAGTGAGGCACCGTGAGCTTTTTACGAAGCAGATGTCAGTTTTTTAATTCACCAGCATTTTGTTTTCAATTTTCCTGTTCCACCTTAAATGCCGCAGGTTTTTGATAATCTGTCAGGTTTTTTGACAATCTTTCAGCTGCTGTTGGAAGGACGATTGTAGAGCTCTTGCATAAACCTGCAAAATCAGTTCCACAAATACTTTCCAGCTCTAGAAATTATTTTCAGATGGATAGAAAATCCCTTGGTCAACATGTCCCAATGAGCCATCACAAGTCTGACAGCTTCAGAGCAGGACAGCCTTATGTATCTATCTTATGACAGGGCTTTAAAATGAATTTCTTCACAAAAGTCCTTGGCCAGTTTTTGGCTTCATGTTAGATCAAAGTATCCCAATCCTTTGGACAGGCAGTAAGGTATTAAGATTTCTTATGCCTTTTCTGACAATGAGTAAGTGAGGGGCAAAGTGAGGATGCAAAATGCACTAGACTTCTATGGCCTCATATAGCTTCCCTAATTAGGAGCTAAGCAGACAAAAATAAAGTTGCATTAGCGTCATGAAATACTGTGACAGTATAAAGTATCAGCTGCATTCTAGTTCCAGCTCAAGTTTAGAACGGTGAGAGGCACAATATACATGTGTACATGCTATTCTCATTAAGTCCTTTTTCTGAATATTCTCTTTGGTCCATGAAACAAGTGAACTATTTCATTCTGTAAATGAAAAAACTTATTCTGTTCATGACGATGATATGAAGCAGTCAATGTGCTTTTACACAAATTAGTAATGAGTGACACATTTTAAAATAGTATTTCAAGATGCTATTTCTAACATATGTGAAGCACATTTCTAGTCACGTTTTGTAACATGCAAAGTAGAAGAATGAACAATGCACAAATAAATATTTCTTTTTATATGTGGTACGACAACATATTGGAACAAACATGACAAATACATCACCAAATCAAACAGCAACATCCAGTTATTATGACAGTACAATAAATGGTTCAGTAGCAACTACATTAATGCCACTCACAATTACACCTATTGCAGGGACAACAGAAGTTGTCACAGAAACAACACCAGATGCAGGAACGACATCAGATAACTTGGAATCAACAACAGTGGATTCACAAATGACACCCATTGATTCTGCCACAATGGATCGTTCAGAAGCAACTACACTCGATGTAGGAGCAACAACAGACAACGGTGATACGACTACACCAGATACAGGAACAACATCAGACAACTTGGAATCGACAACACCACCAGATGCAGGAACAACATCAGCTGAAGTGGAATTAACACCAGTAGATTCAGAAACTACACCCGTTGATTCTGCCACAACAGATGATTCAGAAGGAACTACACTAATGCCAATCATAACAACATCAGAGCCAGAAACAACCACTAAGAATTTTGATACAACTACAACTGATAAAGAAGCAACAACAGACAATGTTGATACAACTACACCTGTTGCAGTGACAACAGAAG
>JAVGWN010003028.1:0-10619 GCA_034552555.1 Semaprochilodus insignis
TTAGTACACTATGTTCAGCATCCTGTGGGCAGCGTCCTGTGGGCAGCGTCCTGTGTTCAGCATCCTATGTTCAGCATCCTGTGGGCAGTATCCTGTGGGGAGTGTCCTGTGGGCAGCGTCCTGTATTCAGCATCCTATGTTCAGCATCCTGTGGGGAGTGTCCTGTGGGCAGCGTCCTGTGTTTAGTACACTATGTTCAGCATCCTGTGGGCAGTGTCCTGTGGGCAGCGTCCTGTATTCAGCATCCTATGTTCAGCGTCCTGTGGGGAGTGTCCTGTGGGGAGTGTCCTGAGGGCAGCATCCTGTGTTTAGTACACTATGTTCAGCATCCTGTGGGCAGTGTCCTGTGGGCGGCGTCCTGTGTTCAGCATCCTGTGGGGAGTGTCCTGTGGGGAGTGTCCTGTGGGCAGCGTCCTGTGGGGAGTGTCCTGTGGGCAGCGTCCTGTGGGGAGTGTCCTGTGGGGAGTGTCCTGTGGGCAGCGTCCTGTGGGCAGCGTCTTTTTGGTATTCTGTGCTCTTGGGCTCCCTCTACAGTTTCAGGGGAGGAATTTCGCCTTTCCACCACCATCGTGAATACACGTAGGAATCATGGTCCTGCGATGAATTGGTGACTGGACCACCCAATGAGTGTTGGGATAGGCTTCGACCCAGAAGGATGGAGTGGTTTAGAGAATCCGACTTCCCTTCACATCTGTCCTGTTGGCATATGGATGATAGAGATTACACTCGCGATTCCAATTCCCATTGTTTGTATGTCTAAAGAGCCAAGTGTAATCTGTAATGTCCATATGCTCGTATGACGCACGTGCACACAAAGGGGATTTTGGCACAACCGCGGCAAAGACAACATCAGGAGGGAAAGGACCATGCCATCTTACCAGGTGGAGGAACATTCCAGCACCTCATTCCAGGAGCTTCAAACTTTCAAGACTCATTTGTGGTGAGATGGACACGGAAAGACCAATCGTTTTGGCGTGAGATGGATTCATTACTTGGTCTGCGGTCTGGAATGTGACTGAGCTTCCTTTGGCATCCGGAAAAGCTACAAGGCTCCGTAGGCCAGGAATCACACGAGTAAGTTTACAACCTGCAGTCTTCCATAAATAACTTTATCAGGGATGAACACGCTGTTGGTGTGGGTGTTTTCCCGTTAGCCGTGAGACTGTCTCACATCCCGGGGATCCCTTCTAGATCTCGCCAACCAGAAAAATCCAGTCCCAGATTTACTCTTGTCCGGTCTCTTGCTCAGTTACTCTTGGCTTGTTTTGGCAGCGTCTTTTTCTGTCTCTTATCAGCCTCTACCATGATTTCCAGGCTGGGAATTCCGGGCTAGCTTCTTCTTGTAGCTGCTGAAGATCAGTACAGTCTCTTCCAAAGACACATAGCACTATAGCAGGCGTTCCGGGCCCAGAGTAGGAATGACCGTGACTCTGTTCTCCCTACAATAAGGAGCTGGAGTACCATAAGAATGATTCCGAAACAGTTTTACACTGAAATTGCTGTATAATGTAGGTGTGTCAAGGTTAATGTCAAGGAACTCAATCTGGGAAGAAAGTGGAAGATGGATCAACAAGAGAATGACCTCAAATATAGAGTCGGAATCATTCAGGACAGGTTTCTAAACGAGAAGGTCAAGGTGATGGCATGGTCTAGCCAATCCACATGCTTAACATTGCAAATCCATCAGAGGAACCCTCGTGACCTCGGGGAACTGAAGACGGTTTCCAAAGAAACGTGGAACCAAAGCTGCTCCACAGTGCAGCAAAGAGCAAATTGCTTCTGGCTGTAGGCGTCTCAAAGCTTGGAACAATTTTCAGTCTGGTACAAAAGCAGTTACAAACCTACATATACTGCTGCGGTGCATCAAGGTCTGCTTTCTGGTGGCTGAAGGGATTGAAGTGGCACAGCGGCTGGGTAGCTACACCTTGTCTCCACTGTTCCTAAGACTGACATAGCCACCGACCCGGCTGGTCTATACAAACCTACCCAGCACTGTTCAAATAACCCAACACAATGACTTTGACCTAGCGTTAACATAACCCAGCTTGGTACTCCGTCTTTACAGGGCTGCCCACTGCTCTGGGCAAGTGTGCTCACTGCCTCCTAGAGTGTGTGAGTGTGTGTGTGTGGGTGGGGGGGGGTGTTTCACTACATGGATGGGTTAAATGTGGAGGTCAAATTCCTCTGTGGCTGCTGTTGGGGAACCAGTTCTATCCCCTTTATGGACAGGACATGACTGAAGTGCCCTTGAGCAAGGCACCAAACCCTCTGCTGCTCCCTAGGTGTTGTGCATAGGGTTGCCCACCGTTTTGGGCAAGTGTGCTCACCGCTCCCTAGTGTGTGTCGGGGGGTGTTTCACTACATGGATGGGTTAAATGTGGAGGTCAAATTCCTCCGTGGCTGCTTGGGGCAGTCATGGGCTGGAGGTTAGGGAACTAGCCTTGTGACCAGAAGGTCACTTGTTTGACAGGGCATGACAGACGTACCCTTGAGCAAGGCACCTTACCCCCAACTGCTACCCGGGCCCTGTGGTTAGGGCTGGCCACCGCTCCAGGCAAGAGTCCTCATCTGCCCCCTAGCATCTCTTTACTAGTGTGTTTGTATATGTGGGTATTGCCCTGTACGATGGGGTACGTGCGGGGGTCAAATTCCTCTATGGCTGCATTGGGGCAGTCGTGGACTCAGCACCCACCACGTGACTGGAAGGTCGCCAACTGGACATGACTGAACTGCCATTGAGCAAGGCACCTAAACCCCAACTGCTCCCGGAATGCTGTTGATAGGGCCGCCCACTGCTCTGGTCAAGTGTCCTTACTGCCCCCTAGTGTGTGTGTGTTTCACTGCAGGTTTGCATACGTCCCTACCAATATTTTGGCCGTGACCGTGTGCCAGGCCAGCGCGTGGGATTAGAACTGCTGCAATTGTGCCATCTTAGGTGCCCGCATTTTTGTGCCACTTGCAACCTCTCAAGTTTAAAGCTAGCTTCTGATAACTCCAGTGTGCTCCGAGGAAGAACCATCTCCAATAAGACTTGATGGTTTAGGCATGCTAGCATTTGATTGGTTGAAAACTGGTCTGCATAAGCTTCTATGACTTGTTAGCAACATTAGCCTTGTAGCTTTGATGCCAAACTAAAGAATCCCAGACATGTCAAGTACAAACTAGGTCCCAATCTCTGGAGAGGTACATGTCGATAGCTTGGAGAACAGGGAGGATGAGGAGTTCAAGCTAAGATGTACCTAAAGAGGAGGAATTCAGCTGGAAAACGCTTTCGGCTTTGCAGTCCATACATTATTCCAAGCACAGACAGCGCTCTATCAATTCACCTGGGTCGCTTCAACAGCAACACGGCATATGTCGACTTATGCAGCCACTTCAGGAAGCTACCTTTTCCCCGGCAGATGTAAAGCACTCCATATATTCCCACAAGTCTCAAAAGCCCCCCTTTTTCCGAAACGCAATTCAATTTCCCAAACAACGTCCAGTAGCCCTTTAATTTAGCACATGCAGGAGGAAATGCGCCGAGCTCCGGCAGCCTCTTCCTCTTTCTCTCCGAGCCTCGGCACCGTTATCTTCCAGGCCATAAAATATGCAATTTCACTGCGGTTATCCACGGAGAGCAGATCAGCTATCCTCCCTCTGGACTCAGGTACAGCTTCCAGCTCCCAAAATACAACCTATAACAACACAAGCTGCGCAGATGAAAGAGGAGGAAGGAATCCTGACGTTCCTCTGTATTCCAAACTCAGAGCTGCAGACTTCTCTATGCAAATGTATGAAACTATAGACTCTCATATTAATACGGGGGATCGAATCCATAACGGCATACAGCGGAAGGTGTTTCAGAAGCTTTATTCAAAAATTAGATTTGATCGATCAGGAACATCAAAGACTACTTATGTCATGAACAAGAATATCTGCTTTCATTTCTGCCGTTCTAGATATTGATTTTAGTAGAACTTCATTCTGGATGTTATTTTGAGTAGAACTTTATTTTGGACATTCATTTTATTAGGATTTTATAAAATGTGTTAATTTCATCTGAATGATACTGCATTATGAAGGAACAATAAATACTGTAATAAATAAATAACTAAAAAAGATTAATAAAAATCAAACAATAGAATACCATCAATCCTGGGAAAATTAACCGTTTGGGTATGAAACGAATTCACATATCTAAATTAATAACTACACTACAGATTCATCATTACAGTAAAATGACATTAGAGTATCTAAACCGAATCATTCCAGTATCTAACCTGAATCATTACAGTATATAAACCAAATCATTAGAGTATCTAAACCGAATCATTACAGTATATAAACCAAGTCATTACAGTATCTAAACCGAATCACTACAGCATCTAACCTGAATCATTAGAGTATCTAACCTGAATCATTAGAGTATCTAACCTGAATCATTACAGTATCTAAAACGAATCATTAGAGTATCTAAACCGAATCATTACAGTATATAAACCAAGTCATTCCAGTATCCAATCTGAATCATTACAGTATATAAACCGCATCATAAACTGAATCATTACTGAATCATTACAGTATCTAATCTGAATCATTACAGTATATAAACCGCATCATAAACTGAATCATTAATGAGTCATTCCAGTATCTAACCTGAATCATTCCAGTATCTAACCTGAATCATTCCAGTATCTAACCTGAATCATTCCAGTATATAAACCGAATCATTACAGTATATAAACCGAATCATTACAGTATATAAACCGAATCATTCCAGTATCTAACCTGAATCATTACAGTATCTAACCTGAATCATTACAGTATATAAACCAAATCATTACAGTATATAAAACGAATCATTACAGTATATAAACCGAATCATTCCAGTATCTAACCTGAATCATTACAGTATCTAATCTGAATCATTACAGTATATAAACCAAATCATTACAGTATATAAAACGAATCATTACAGTATATAAACCAAATCATTACAGTATATAAAACGAATCATTACAGTATATAAACCGAATCATTACAGTATATAAACCGAATCATTCCAGTATATAAACCAAATCATTACAGTATATAAAACGAATCATTACAGTATATAAACCGAATCATTACAGTATATAAACCAAATCATTACAGTATATAAACCGAATCATTACAGTAGATGAACCGAATCATTACAGTATCTAATCTGAATCATTACAGTATATAAACCAAATCATTACAGTATATAAACCGAATCATTCCAGTATCTAATCTGAATCATTACAGTATATAAACTGAATCATTACAGTATATGAACCGAATCATTCCAGTACCTAAACTGAATCCCGATTGTCCCGTGTCTGGATGTACAGTGTATTGTCTCCGGGTTACAGATGACAGTAATAATGAACACCATTACAGTGCCGTGGTGTTATGTAAACAGCGGTAATGTGCTGGTGACGAGGTCAGTGCTAAATGGATGCTGTACTGTACAGGGGAAGCGAAGGCAGGTTTAATCTGTCTACTTATTTCAGATTTATATGTTTATTTGCACTGTTCTTTGGCTAAAACCAATCTGCTAAAGAGGTAGATTTATCCTCGGCTCCGGCATCGCCGCCGGAGAAAGGGAATGTATTTAGCCTCTCAGTCGGGAACAGTAAATTCACCGGCGACGGAACGAGACATGGAAAGCACCAGCTCACTGCTCCATGTCCCATTGAAAGGGCACTGGAAATGACACAGGCTTTCAAAGTCTTTAGAGTGCCGGGCTGCAATGGCTTTCACAGTATTCCGCTTCGTGCGGTTGCCAGGTGCTTCATATATGCTCGCCGAGCACTTTATTAGGAACACCTGCACACCTTCTCATCCGTGCAGTTATCTAATCAGTCAGGCAGCCGTCCTCAGGGCATATAATCATGCAGATGCATTCCATCAGGATGGAGAAGACCTCAGTGATTACGGATCTCCTGGGATCTTCATGCCCGGCATCTCTCGAGTTGGTCAGAACAGAGCAATGAAGAAGGAACACCCAGTGAGCAGCAGCTCTGCGGAGCTTGTTGATGGGAGAGGTCAGTGGAGAATGGCCAGACTGGTTCCAGCTGACTGACCTCTACAGTAACTCTACGGATTGTGGTCCAGATCATGGTCCACAGATGGTGGGGTCACCAACAGCATGAAGCCAGGGATCCAACCAGTCCAGACTGGTGGAGGTGGTGTGATGGTGTCAATCATCGCTTGAATGGCCACAGCCTGTTTGACCATATTTGAGTACTAACCATGTTTGACCACAGTCCGCCATCTTCTAGCGGCTACTTCCATGCACCATACCACAAAGCAAAAGTTGCATCAAAACGGCTTCATGAACGTGGTGAGTTCAGTGCTGTTCAGTGACCTTCCCAATCCCCTGATCTGAGCCCAGCAGAACACCGTTGGGATGTGGTAGAACTGGGAATCAGAGCATGGAAGTGCTTCTGAAAAGTCTGCAGGAATAGCATGATGCAATCACGTCAACACAGCCGAGAGTCCCTAGGGAAGGCTTCCAACATCTTGTGGAGTCCGTGCCAGGAGGAGTTGAGGCTGTTCCGAGACTAAAGGGAGGCCCTGCTCAGTGTTATTACACTGTTCCTAATAACGTACACATCAGAAATAGAGTCCGTACACTGAAACCGTACGGCGGGGCGCGCAGGCTGGAGCTGATCCAAGATTTGGCAGTGATACTGTTTTAAGCGTCAAGTAACTCAAACAGTATGTCAAGCCCAAAGTGAAGGAACTACGTTGGGAGGCTGGAGCTGTTTGTCACTGTGAGGTTTACAGTATTGAGCTATTCATCAATTAAAGTATCGGCATGTTATTATTCATCACTGTAACTAACAGGGCTGTTCTCATGCACCGCTTCTCATTAATCACCATCCGTATCACAGTATAGGACTTTCCTCATTAATCACCAAGGGTCTGTTTCCTGCTCCGGGATTAGGCCTAGTGCTGGACTACTTTTCCTCTCTTTAATGGTCTCCATTAAAGTCTCCATGCAGGATGATGTCGTAGACCAGGACTAGGCTTATGTCCTGTCTGGGAAATTGACTCAATACATATTATAGGATATTATAGCTTTCAGGTGTTATTATTACTATGAACAGCTCAGTTATTACTGTATTGAGCTGTTCATTCATCATCATGAGCAGTGCAGTATTGGGCTGTTCATTCATCACTGTGAGTATTACAGTATTGGGCTGTTCATTCATCACTGTGAGTGTTACAGTATTGGGTTGTTCATTCATCACGATGAGTGTTACAGTACTGGGCTGTTCATTCATCACTGTGAGTGTTACAGTACTGGGCTGTTCATTCATCACTGTGAGTGTTACAGTACTGGGCTGTTCATTCATCACTACATATGTTACAGTACTGGGCTGTTCATTCATCACTACATGTGTTACAGTATTGGGCTGTTCATTCATCAATATAAGTGTTACAGTATTGGGCTGTTCATTCATCACTGTAAGTGTTACAGTACTGGGCTGTTCATTCATCACTGTAAGTGTTACAGTATTGAGGATGTTCATCACTACATCTATTATAGTATTGGGCTGTTCATTCATCACTACATGTGTTACAGTATTCGGCTGTTCATTCATCACTACATATGTTACAGTACTGGGCTGTTCATTCATCACTACATGTGTTACAGTATTTGGCTGTTCATTCATCAATATAAGTGTTACAGTACTGGGCTGTTCATTCATCACTGTAAGTGTTACAGTACTGGGCTGTTCATTCATCACTGTAAGTGTTACAGTACTGGGCTGTTCATTCATCACTGTAAGTGTTACAGTATTGGGCTGTTCATTCATCACTGTAAGTGTTACAGTACTGGGCTGTTCATTCATCACTGTAAGGGTTACAGTACTGGGCTGTTCATTCATCACTGTAAGGGTTACAGTATTGAGGATGTTCATCACTACATCTATTATAGTATTGGGCTGTTCATTCATCACTACATGTGTTACAGTACTGGGCTGTTCATTTATCACTACATGTGTTACAGTACTGGGCTGTTCATTCATCACTACATGTGTTACAGTACTGGGCTGTTCATTCATCACTAAATGTGTTACCGTACTGGGCTGTTCTCTAAAGCTTGTATACTAATTGGCTCAGTTCTGTAATATTGCTAGTGATGAACAGCCCAGTACTGTAACTCCGCTGATGGTGATGGGGAACAGTTCGAGTGTCACAGCGCTGGGCTGTTCTCACACACCAGTGTCAGCTCTGGAGTCTCGGGCTGTTTTTGTTCACTGACCTCCTTCCTGAACACATGCACTGCACTCTCTGCCTGCGTCTGCTGGGATTCTGACCTGGGTGTCTGGACGCTGAGGCTGGCTGTTAGTGCTAGAGAGACAGAGAGACAGAGGGAGAGAGGAGTAGAGAGAGAATAAATGTGGAGTGTGGGTGAACACATGGGTCTGTGTGTACGCGCGAGAGAGACAGAGAGAGAAAGGTGTTAAACTGCCATACATTTCGGGGGAGAGGAGAGAAGCGATCTTGCCAGCGGCGAGAATTGTGGCTCCCTGTCATAGCTGGAGGGACAACCGATGATGTAAGACGGAGAAGCTTGGCCAAACACTGCTGTTTATTATTATAGATTTTCTCCATCTCTGTTTCTAATTAAACACTCCGTCCTTTAGAGAGCGGCACGGAGGGAAGGAGAACAAACCGCATCACAACATTATCTGGCCTCCGCTCCGTCATGCGTCCTTTAGATCGTAGCAGAACTAGCTACGGTGTCCAAGTGAACGTTAGCGATGTCCTAGCTAATGCTATTCCTGCTGAGGGGAAAACACAGCTCAGACCTGCATGCATTACCCATGCTTGTTTAAGCTGGTTTACTGCTGGTTTATGCTGGTCTGGTGCTGGTTTAGCTGGTCACCCAGCTTGGCCATGCTGGTCGACCAGCATACCAGCATCGAAACACAACATGTACTGGTTTTGATGGTGACCAACATGCCAGCATCCAAAACCCACCATATGCTGGTCATGCTGGTAACTAGCTATGCTGGTTTTTGTAGCAGGGGTTGTCTTTGTCGTCCTGCTAATGCTAGCTAGCTAGCTATTATATCTACTATGCTATTAGTAACTTAGCTAATACTAGCCTGCCTAACGTTTTGGAGGTTTTATAACATGTCAGTAGTTCACATGTTAGCCAGCTAGTCTACCATGCTGTTAGGAATGTGGTTGAAGTTACTGCTAGATTGGCTAATGTTATGGTCCTGTACATGCTAGCTAGCTATGACTTCTAATCTACGACTGGTAATTTAGCGCTAGCCTAGCTAACGTTACTAGCTAACTATGGTTTCTACCATGCTATTGGTAATGTAGTTACCATCGTATTGATGATTGCATTGGCAATTCCATGGCTGACCCAACAATGCTGGCCAGCCGTTATTTCTACCATGCAGTTGGCATGCTAACACAGTTTGGGCTAATTCTATGGTTGTCTTAGACTAATGTCTTCCATCATGCTGTTCAGCAGCCACCAGAGAGCTGTCGAGAGGTTGATGGTGTTGCTCCTGAACCTTTGTAATCGGTAGTAATGCAATGCTGGATCAAAACGAGCTGAAGATACGAAGCGCTAGAGGCTCCACACGTCTCACAAAGAGCACTTGTATGTGTGAGAGGTTGGAGTCACTGCTGGCTGGCACGCACGCTCCGGCACCCACGTGACGGCCCCCCAGCCGCCCCTCCTTTCCCCCCTCTCTGTCTCTGAATCACTCTCACCCCCCAAGGGCGCTGGGTCGCGAAACCAAAGAAACACTTCCGCAGTGATCTAAATGTGAATCTAAATGTGAACGTCCCGCTTCCTTCGCTGACGAGCTGGTGGCAGTTCCCAGCAAGGTTCGTCTTAAAGCGACAGAACCAGCGTCACGCAGTCCCCCCCCCCCTCCAACAAGGTCGATTGGCTTAGACACGTTCCATTTACAAAGTTTGCTTCTCTGGTGCTATCAGAGCTGAACTTACCAACTCCACATGTGGGATGCTTTAGGCACACAGTTAGCACTATGCTAATTGGTGGGATATAAGCTTCCATTACTTGTTAGCTAGATTAGCCTCGCAGCTATAGTGCTAAAACTAAAGAGGCCAACTTGGAACACCAAACACGTCTTGGCTGATTTGGGGTACGGGTTGGTGGTGGAGGTGTGAAGGTGCTTTTCCACCAAACTGTCACTTTAAAGTGGCATCTATATGATGTGGTGTGTAATGCGGGCGGAAAAAAGGCGGGCAAGAGGAATTCCACTGAGACTTCATACACACACGTACACACACACACACACACACACACGTACACGCACATGGGTACACACACACGCCGCCTCCCTCCCTCCCTCTCTAACGAACACATCATATAATTTCCCCGGTGACCCCCTCCCCCACTCTAACGCACTGCCTTGAAACCAGGCGGGTGTGTGTTAGCTTTGATTGATCGTAATTCTCCTCGGCTGTGGATTTAAATCAGGCTCCTCCTCGCGTGGTGACATAATCAGAGGAGGTGCCTCATCTGTGGTCTTCGATTGCCCCCAAGCTGCTGAACTGCAGAATACAACATACACACCCTCTTCTGCTCTCTGTGTGCTCCACAGTAC
>JAVGWN010003029.1:0-10617 GCA_034552555.1 Semaprochilodus insignis
CAGTGTGTTTTCCCCTCGTGTCGGACAGGAGACGTGCTGATGGAACTCGGAGAGCACTGTCCTGAGATCTGTTTGATTGAAGTCCTCCGCGATGATGAGTGCAGCTTCTGGGTGGCGAGACTGCTGCTTGCTAATAGCATCAGCTAGCGTGGTTAGTGCTGGCTTAGCATTGCTTTGTGGGGGTATGCAGACAGCCACAACAGTAACCACAGTGGGAGGTAATAGGGTCTGCATCTCACCACCATGAACTCTAAATCAGGAGAGCAGACGTGTTCAACAAGCACAGAGTTGGTGCACCATCGGTCGTTCACAAACACACACAGCCCTCCAACTTTGTTTGAGTGAGAGGGTCGTGCGGTCCACTGTTAGCCCCCGTAGCATGATACCCGAGTCTGGTATGCTGCTGTGAATCCAGGTTTCAGTGAAAATGAAGACACAGCAGTTCCTGGTTAGGTGATCTGTGATGAGCCTGAGTCTCAGTTCATCCAGTTTGCTTTCCAGAGAATGGACATTCAGGAGCAGTAGGCTAGGAAGTGGTATCCGAGTTAACTTCACGAGCCGCGCCCGGACACTTCCTCGCTTACCCCACTTTGTTTACGTTCATATGGCCATCTTCGGCGCCTTCTGATATGAAGTGAGGCCTCCGAGGATCTGGTGCGGACTATAGGCAGTGTGGGGTCCAGAAACGGCAAGCAGCATGTTAAGTCCTTGCACCTCTTCCCGATGTCCAGTAATGTCTGTTGTTAAACTTGCACATTGTGGACAAACACCAAGTGAAACAAACACATAAAACATAAAACAGATGAAATAAACTGCACGTTATCGGGAGAGGTAGCCTAGCTGCTGCTGTCTCCAGCACCGCTGGAAGTATTTAATTAAGGACTTCATAAGCTGCATTAGGTGTGTCTATAATTAACACATCAAATACCTGACTGTGACGTTTGATTGTATCGTTACAAATAAGTCCAACATGTTAGAGTGTCCAAAAGTTAAGAGAAGAGATGATCGCCCTGCACAGACATAGTCAAGGATACAAAAGACAGCAAAGGCACTGAACGTTCCTAGGATAGTACACAAGTTCAGAGTACACCACCTGCACATGGCAGAAAGAGGAAGTTATCACCGGCTGCCACTAGATCCCTAAGGAGGCAGGTAGTCAATAACCCAAACACCCTTGAGTGACTGCAAAAGACATGCAGGGAGATTTGATGGCAGCGGGCACTGAGGTTTCAGTTTGCAGAGTATGGTGCATACTAAACGCTGAAGGTCTCCAGGCCCAAACTCCAAGATGTGAATCCCTACTGACCAAACAGCACAAGAAAGTTCTGCTCCAATAAGCTCAAAACCATACGAGTAAGTCACTGTTCCAGGATTCTGTTCTGTGAAGCGATGAAACAAAACTGGAACTTTTCAGGGCCAGGGATCAGTGGGACGTCTGGAGGACTGCATGTTTTCTGTGAGGAAGCTGAACCTCGGACGTTATTTGAGACTCCAACAGGACAATGATCCCAAGCAGACCTCACCAGGGCTTGGTTTCAGAAGAAGTCCAGGAAGATTCTGGAGTGGACGTTTCAGTCGCCTGATTTTGGTGGGGTTTGAAGAAAGAGGTTGTAGCACGCAAACCCAAGAATATTACTGGAGGCCTTTACCCATGATGATTCCTCAGGAATGCTGCCAGAAGCTNTGATTACACTCTTGTGACACTTACAATGTATCAATTATGAACCTACCGTTAGATCTTTCCAGTCTCTGGGACGATATTTAAACATGCCTCCTTTTGATGAACTGAAAGTGAGGAGGGTGTGTGAGGGCTGATATCACAGTGTACAAATATCCTACTTACTGTCAGATATGGAGATGTGAAATTTGGTCAATGCTCTGGTATTTCAGATAACTCACTCCTCTTCGTCTGTTACCTGCACTGCAGGAATAACAATTTTCTCCAACACGTTTTGTACTTCATCATCATGCCATTAAAATAGAGAAGGACATCAGGAGCTTTTACCACCCAGTGTGTAAGTAACAGGTAGTAAACTAAATAGCCATCATGATCTAAAATGAAAACCTGCTACTCGACATCACCAGCTTTTCCACTGTGAGAAATAATTATGAATCATAGTTTAAATTATAGGGAGGCAGCAGCATTAAATATAGACTTCAGATGTTCAGCAGATCTTACCTTTGAAAATCATGAGTCATGAATTTATTACAGAGTAAAGGGACTACAAGGTTGATCATATTTTAAGAGCTGTACTGTAAAAGGTTTTAAGTTTCAGACATCCTGCATGTGTAATGGGAGCTCCTGGTGGGTGTAGACTCAGGGCTCCTGAACACAACTCAGGGACTCCATTGGGCGAGCTACCAGTGGGAATTTGGATAGGATAGCTGAGCTCAGACTTCTTCCGGGGGGTCTAAATAGCCAGTTCACCAGGTGCAGGGTGTTGGGGCTGATTGCCAGTTTGCTCCTGCCCTCTAGTGGCTAGGGTAAGAGTGGCACTCAGGCCAGTTCTTACAGCATGGTGTTGCATAATTGTTCTTTTTTTTTGAGTAGAAAAATAGATTATCTGGGTTCCATTAGTCTGTCCTGCACTAGAAACATGGAGCATAAGTGGGGTTTATGCTGGGTGTGGCAGGAGTAGTACGAGGCAGGATGTGGAGTAACATTGTTCTGTCTGTAGTTCTGTTTGTGTAGGTCATCTTTCATATTATATATGTGGCCCGGTAAGATACCACAGGTCAACAGCTTGTAACATATCGGGTCCTTTTATTGTTTATTTGGAGTTTGGATTCAGCAAGAGGAATTTGGTTCACAGTCGTTACAAAATATAGCAGCCGACCAAAACAACTTCAAAATAACAAACCCAAAACAAAGAAACACAAAGTTCAGTGGAACCGCTTCATTCCTTCCTTACTACTTTGGGTTCCCACTTCTTTGTGTGAGAACATATACACCATATATCAGAGAGTTAATCTTCTCTCGTTCACGGTAACTAGATAAACAGAAATGGACACGTTTACCACTGCTATTATTAATGGTACAATATTTTCCTTCCCCATTTATTACAAACTACCAAACATTAATGTGAAAGTCTACTAAGGAGCTGCCTTCTCCCTTTAAACTGGCAACACAGTTAATATAGGCAAACTGACCTGCTCAAGTAAGAGAAACTCTCCACGCAGACAAACTTCCTATCCTGCACTTTAAACCTAAAAAATATCATTAAACACCTAAAACACCCAATAACTCAGACTTATGAAGCCTATTTCAGTATTTACAGGAGTATAATTAGAGTATTTTACCTGTTTTCTCTCAGCTAGCACCCAGCAGTTCTAACTAGCTTCTTCTGGTTTCCCTGAATGCACCCACTCTGTCTGAGCTCTGAAAGGGTACAGGACCCTATGAAGGTTTCTAGCTCAATGTAGGCTAATAGGATCTCATGTTTTCTCCTGGCCACATAAAATATATATATAATTACATTTTAATATAATATATATAATTACAATTACATTTATACATTATACCGTTTTTTTTTTTTTTTTTGAGAAATGGTTTTATTGAGTCACTGCATGTTTGTTTGTATGCATCTTATTCATCAGGCATTTTTCAATGTATACTTTAATATTGGGAGATTTGTTGGATGAGGAGGGGGGTGCAGTTGTTGTGTCCCCACCAATCCTGCTGTTTAATAGTTATTGATGAGGAGGATCTCAGAAGAGGATCTACCAGATTGATCTGGTCTGGGCAGCAACAGCTTTTTAACAGATGAGTGTCAAGGTTACCCCTCCACTTCCGAGCTCCCAAACTCCATCTCCTAGAGTTCCCTTCCCGATTACATCATAGCCACATGTCCGGAACTCACTAATCACACACCATTCTCATGCTCAACATCACCCGAATACTGATTACACACACCTGTTCTTCATTTCCCCGTTTGTGCTTGTACCCCTTTGTCACACACACACACTTTGTGAAGTATTGCCATCCTCGTTTGCATACCGAGCGTTTCTCTCTGTTAGCTTTCTCTGGTTTATGACTTCCGTTTGTTTATTCGGTTATTCTCTCTCTTTGGTTTTGTTTGTCTGGATTATTGTCTCTCTGGTTCTCGACCCCTGTCTGTCTCCCTGTTCGTGCCTCAGCCTCGTCCTTTTGTAATGTCGGTCTGATTCTTGCTGTTGACCTTGATTGACAGTAAAAGCCATTTGACTGTTAGCTCTGTGAGTGTCGAACTATGTTTCTGTAGTCTGACAGTGTCCGGAGAGCTGTGCAGTGTTTAGTTGTTGAACTTGATGAACTGGATAATCCCACAGTGTTCTATTCTATGTCCCCACCTTCTCTGTAGATCTAGAATAACAGATTTTCCAGTGGAAGTTCAAACAGTACAAACACACCATCCTGACTCTAAAGACCAGCCTTGCCCTCTAAAGTACACCAGATACCTACAAAGCCCACGCTGGTTTTCTGAGCACCACTTGGACAACCAGCAGTTAAGCGACCACAGCCTGCTGTAGATTTCACAGGCCTCTTTAATATTAGCCTTGGTTATTTCTGACTCCTGCAGAAGAAAACCTTTAGTCCCTACATGAATAACTATCCTAGCATATCTACGACTGGCTAACAGCTTCAGGTTACCCCTAATGTCTGGCACCATGGCTCCCAGTATACAGCTAACTGCTACTGGCAGGAAGAAGCTGTTTTCTCATGCTGTATAATAGAATCACCTATAAAGCTCCAGGGGGTGTCTCGCAGAGTGGGGATGAGTTGTCTTACATGTAAATTGGGGGAGCTTTAGCATTAGCTTCAGCTTTTTTCACTCAGAGAAACACAGCAACGCTCGGAGAAACACAACAACTCTCGGACAAACACAGCAACACTCAGAGAAACACAGCAACACTCGGAGAAACACAGCAACACTCGGAGAAACACAGCAACACTGTTTCTTTGCCTGGTATGACTTTTGGTAATGTACATGAATGTCTGTGCGTCTGGTTTTTGATGGTCAGGACGCCCCTAAATGAGTCAAACCCAGTTTACAGTTGTAGTATGATTCATGTTAGTGGTCAAACCGTTTTCTGCAGCTGCAGCACATCTAGAGTAATTCAAACCAAACAGCACCTGTATAACTCCTACCCACACTGCACCTTCAGTGCCCCCCATAGTAAGTGCCTATGACTGCTGGTATATCCGGTCACTCCTGTATATCATATATGCATGTTAACACTGTAGGGTTCTGTTCATACGGCTACATGACAGCTGCATAAACTGGTTCTGATAACTGACATAACTTTACATAGAGGTATATAGAACCATAAATGTTTGATGAAATAAATATTTATAACTCATATAATTCTCTCAACAGAGACATACATTAACCAGCTCAGATGGGGTTTCAGCTCCAGTTTCTACTACATCTCTACTGAGAAGAGGAGCTGGGAAGAGAGCAGACAGGACTGCATAAAGAGAGGAGCAAACCTGGTGATCATAAACAGCAGAGAAGAACAGGTGAGGGTCGTGTGGGGGTAAATTTAAAACATCAACACACTTACACAAAGTTAATAACATCACACCTTCCTTTTCAGCTGGTATATTAATTTATCTGTGTAATAAAGACGTTAGATAAATATTATAGTGCCTTAATCTCACTAATGAGGTCATATTCTACACTCTACACTTTTGGTATTGATGTGTGTTTACACACCAAACCACTCATTAATAATTTAACATGAGCATTCTCCAGCCTCTCTTTATCCCTAAGACTTTACACAAGCTATTACTGTTTCTTTAAGACTGATGTATGTAAATGGCCTCTGCTCTGATTGGGTGTGGCTGATTCAGAAAGCAGTTCAGGCTGAAACACTCTTTATACCTTCAGCGTGAGTGGGCGGAGCTAAACTGCTGTAAACAGGCTGTTTCTGTATATTGATATCCATATATGGACTGTATGAACTGGAGAGTGAAGGTACATGTTTAAACTTGACCAGCTTCACAAACTACATGAAGCTCTTAATGAAAGCAGTTTAACATGATATGAGCTCTTTAAGTGTCAGCGCCTGCAGCCTGGAGAGACTCTCCTCCTCTACAAACCCAATCAGAGCAGCTTCAAGATGATCAGTGGAGACTCTGAGTCTGATTATAATCTCTCTTCTCTCATTGGACGGGAATTAGAGTCACTGGAACACAAGCAGTCTACACTCACCCCAGACGTGTATCTCCAGTGCTGTAACAGACCCTGATTAGACTGTGCTGTGCTGCTGCTGCTGCAGTTAAATGTGATATTAGTGAACATGTGTATCTGGTAGTGTGTTATAATGATCATCTCACTTCAACAGGACTTCATTGAAACGCTGAGAGGAGATCAGACAGCTTGGATTGGTCTGAGTTACAGTTACACAGAGGGGGGCTGGAGATGGGTGGATGACTCAGCAGTGGAGACTTGGTAAGAGACTGCTGAACTGACCTCTGGTGATGATGTAGTTACTGACTCTTATGCTGTGTTCACATGTTTGCATTACAAAAAGTCATTCTACACCTCCATTCTACACCTCCATTCTACACCTCCATTCTGCACCAGTAGTGGCATGAAGCCACACAAACGTTGACAGTCACATTACTACAGACGAAAAAGAATTACTGTCAGAGGAGACCTTCAGGATCTCTGTACTCCTTACTGTTGTTGGGTAGTACGGGCTTTGTCTGGAATTAAGATCCACTAACGGTGGAAGAGTTTTCTGTTGCGCCTCCATTTAAAGGAATGGAATATCTGTCATCCGTCTGCTGCAAACATGTGAACACAGCATCACTTCTTACTGCTCTGATAAACACACTGGATACTCTGATTCTGTTTCAGGTTCTGGACACGTGGACAACAGAACCGTTATGGACGTTGTGAAATAACTAGGGGTTACTATGGAGATAATCTTATGCAGTCCTGTTATAATCAGTTTGTTTGGATCTGTGAGAAGAGAATATTCAGCTAAACTGCTGCATGTGAGTGATGATGGTGTGGTGGCTAAATTCAAGAAACATGAATTTGATGTCATCATAACGATGATGAAAATAAACAAATCTGGTAATCTAATCCAATCTGTTAATCTAATCCAATCTGTTAATCTAATCCAATCTGTTAATCTAATCCAAGAAACAAGATCTGTTGTTCATTTCAAAGACTTTCTGTCCTATTAAGACTTCATTAGTTACAGTATCAGGCGTAAGTAGGCTGTAGATTCTCCACAGGAGGGCGCTAAACGTACCTTTCATAATAACAGTGCTTTATATCTTGTAATAACTTGTATCATCTTCTTCACTATGAAGTGCATTTTGAACATCAGCGTGTAATAAATGAGCTCAGGGATTTGATTATGTGTTGAGGGATTTGATAATGTGTTGAGGGATTTGATTATGTGTTGAGGGATTTGATTATGCGTTGAGTGAAAGAGTGAGTGTGTGAGTGAGAGAGTTCTACATTGTCGTACAACATTCATCATTTCCGTATAGAAATTAATAACTAAATAAAACTGATTGTAAATTAATGTCTCCGGCATCAGGCAGCGTGTGTATAACAGTAATGCCCACAGATTAATATATAACACAGTGAAAATGTTCAGTGTTATTATATCTGATTCAGGAACAGAGTTAAATACATGACGTGATGAACACTGATGTGTTAACTTTCAGAATAGAAGTTTTTTAGGGCACTTTAATACAAATGAAGCAAATCCCACCTGCAGACTTACTGTTCTGTTCATACTGACCAGCTGACCATTCATGCCAGGTATATGAGGGTCTGCTAGAGTTCTGGTTTATTCTGTCTATTCTCCATATTTGTATACAGAACATATAAAAATACGCTCATCATAAAACAAAACAGTAGCTCAAGTAGAATGAAGTGTCAGACTGCAATGATTGCTATGCACCAAGTTTCATTCCTGTAGGTTCCTTCTCTCTATTCTTTCGACGATGATGAGTGTATATAATAGTGCATTATGAAACCTGACATTATAAAGTTGCATACTCTTGTTTTATAGTGTTATGCATGTAATTGGTAGATGTGCAAGTAAATATTTATACAAGCTTATATTGTATAAACTATTATGTGTGCCATATAACACACTGAACCAGCCAGCCAGGAAAAATCCCAACTCTTTCTCTTCTCTGGAAATTAACTTTTTTTATAATCTTCAGCTGGTAAACAACATGTTACATAACAGCTTATCAGAGTATCAAAGGCAGTAGCCCAGAAAAATCTCACAGCAGCCTATAATGATAGCTATAGCAGCGGGAACACCGTCAGACATGGTTAGCTTATAACTTACGAGGTCTGGGTTGATTGGCCCGTGCCGGGCATTATACTTTCCCCCCATGCCAAATTGTAGAGGACCATCATCTCCTCTTGTGTTAGAGACTCTGCTACTGAAAGATACACTGTGGGCGGGTTAGCTGACCATTGGTGCCAGTTATATGTGGCTGCTGAACACCTAACAGTTTGGAGAATCTGCTGACCGATCTCCATGATGTAGGAGGAACTGGGCACAGAGGTCACTCCTACATTGGTCTGACTGACAGGCCTGGTAACAGTATTTCATGGCATTGTTTAAAACCTGACTCAGACTGCAGCATCTCCAAGCAGGTGCACACATATGAACGTACTGCCCTCTAGAGGCAACACAGAGGAACTTCCTCTACACATATCAGCTCACAGTATCTGTTTTCGAGGCACAGTTTACATGTTTAAGACAGAGAATCAAACTGCTGCTCCTGATGTGATGGACTGGCCTTTCAAAGCCACCGATATAGACATGCAGGGGTTACAGGTCCCAGGAATGAGACAGATGATGTCCCTGGAAAACCGGGCAAAAAGGATGTGACAGATGACGTGGCTCGCCTTCATGAATGCCTCTCTGGTCTCGGTTTATTAATAAAAATGATCTTTTCAGTTCAAAAACCTACAAATATATAGACATATAGTCACAAACTAATCCAGAAATACTAATAAGAAAATAAAATACATTGATATATCTGGCTTAGCTGTTGGCTCATGTGTTATAATACAGAGCTGAATGTGTTTCCATCTGAGCTGGATGACTGCATGCTACAGTCCTGTTTAGGCACTTTCAGCCCACAGCTGATAACAGCATCACCAGTTTACATTTTGAGTAAGGAGGAGTCAATAATCTCACAACACAAGAAAACACTGTAGTTGATTACTGAGGCTCAGACATGTAATCTTCAGCTGTACATCCATTATATCCAGTCATCATCAAAAGTATAGTTGCACAAATATCTGCACCCAGAAGGAATCAACCAACATGAATGAAACTCACGCATGTGATGTAAGCAAGGACGGGCCTTATCTCTGGACCTGACTGACCCAACAGCCATGATTGTGGACATTCAAGCAACCAGTGATGCCCCCCTTGAGTATTCCAGCACCATTGGCAGACGGCTGCACAACACAGGACTACATGCACACAGACCGTTACGACGACTGTCCTTAAAACCACGTCAGCGTTGTAACGCCCAGTAGGTGCAGGAGTATACTGTCTCTTTAAGAGCCCCATGAGCTGTGTGCGCAGGCGTGGAGGTAGTGTGCGGGAGAACAGAGTGTGTGATGTACTGAAGGGTAGAGACTACTGGACCTAGCTGTTTTGTTTTGGTCATTCCTTGTTTTCTGTAAGTAACGCTACTTTTTTAGCTTTACCTGTCCATGTATGGACGGGCAGGGGACTCTAAGAGACCATGTCTACGTCAGTCTCATAGACAAATAAACGAGCAAGTGGAATACCGCCAGTGTGTGTACGAGTGTCTGCTCCATTGTGCTTCGTGCTTCACCTGCCTCTAAAGCTTACTATCCGGGCTGGAGCTGGAAATTCTACCAACTCTGGCTTCAACGCGTTACAGCGTCACCAAAGACTGCAATGGTGTCATACCAGACTGTCATGGAGTGAGTCAGAATGGCAGTGGGTCATCTTCAGTGATGAGTCCCACTTTCAGCGCAGAGGAGCAATGAATCAGTGTATGGAGGCACCGTGGTCAGGGTTTGTTGTCATGCTTCACATGTCCAGAAGGCCTGGTGTCACTCCACCTCCACCCCTACCGCACAATCTGCAGGAACTGCGTGAGAATATTCAAACTGCATTAGATTTATTGTCACAGGACACCATTAGGAACCTCTACAACCCCTGGTGAGACATCTGGCATGTTGCCTTAGCGAACATGACGGTCCGACATGGCGGCCAGACACCATACTGAGACCATATCAGTCTAAATGTATCATCGTTTATTGTTCCTGGTTACCTTTATCTTCCTTCCCAATAGCACTGCAATCCCACACCTCCTTCTGGGTGCAGTTACTTGTTTGATGATGGGTGTATATGTACCAGAAACTAGCATACAGAAGAGGCTAAGTTGCTAACAGATTTAAACAGAACTCCTTAAGGGAAAAAGCTTGTAACATGTTAAGTAGCACTATTAAACCTGTTAAAACACTCACCTTGTGGAAACAGACACTGACACTCAAACACTGTGGAACTAAAGTTGTACTGTTCTCTCAGAACTAGTCTCAGTATCTTCATGTTTGGGAGCTCGGCTAAATCACAGCTACCTATGAAACACATCCAGGA
>JAVGWN010003030.1:0-10616 GCA_034552555.1 Semaprochilodus insignis
TCTCTCTCTCTCTCTCTCTCTCTCTCTCTCTCTCTCTCTCTCTCCCCCTCTCCCTCTCTCCCTCACTCTCTAACTGTAACTAACTGTACGCTGAGTGAAGATGAAGAGAAGCTCTTGGTGTTCAGGCTGTTAAATGTTAAACGAGTGTGATTGATCGTGGCGCTGAGGGATTGGAGGAAGTCTGCTGTGTAATTGTTTTTCTTTACGATCAGTTTAATGTTTGTCTGGTATACAGTGCGAGTGAGCTCTCCTTTAAAGCCCCGAGGCTCCCTGCAGCAGATGAAAGGAGATGAAGATGTAAAAATCAGTTTGTTTCTCTGTTCAGCCTATCCGTCTTTTCATGGACTGTGTTTAATTAATTGATCTGAACTGATCTGAAAAACAAAAGCAGGACTCGTCACTGAAGATGACTCGCTGCCATTCTGAGGGACTCTATGACAGTCTGGCACGACACAACTGCAGTCTTTGTTGAAGTTGACATGGTGTTAAGGGCAGTCGTCGTAATGGTCTGTGTGCGTGTAGTCCTGGCGCTAACAGGACGACTGATGGAGGGCGTAACTGCTCACTGAATGTCCGCAATCGTGGCTGTTGGGTCAGTCAGGTACAGTGATTAATTTTTTATTTTTTTTTTAGCAACCAGTTGCTATGTTAATAGGGTGTTATAATGCACTTGTAGGATCATGGTATCAGCTGGGAGCACAAATGTTTGGTATATCGTATTGAAACTGTATCGCGCTGAACCGAACTATGAGATTTGTTAACAGCCGGATTTACTCGAATGTGAGGCTCCTCACAGTAGTTAGGCAGTGATGCAAGCTGTGGAACTTTATTAGACTATCAATTAGGACATCTCAGCTGAACACACTTAATGATCTCTGACTAAGCTTTATCTGGGTGTGGAAACGCCAGGGCTGAGCCCAGAGCTCTCTGTGGTTCTCCCAGAATCCCAGCATGCCAGATGGATCCGCCAACACTCGCTCTGCTGCGGACCGCAGGAGCAGCTGTGGATGCTGTTTGACGGCGCTCAGAGGAAGAATCCTCCAGCAGAGCTTCCGAACTGCCAGCCAGATCTCTCAGGGATGTCGTTACACAGAGACAGAAAAGTAGGACTTAATACAGCCGCTTATGGAATCCTCGGCTTCCTCTCTTGCAGTACATGTGTGAATTGAGATTTCTGCCACTGCTGGTAGACCAGTACGGCTGTACACTTCCATACACCTGCAAATTCAGCTCCTTCCTTCACACTTTGGTGTGAAAACAAGATAAAGCATATGATTGCACAGCTTATGCTAGCTAAGAGGTTGCTCTGCAGTTGCTGTGGTATCCCAGGTGGTTGCTAGGGTGTTTTGATCGATTTATTGATTGATTCTTTTATTGCCACAACATGTTGGAGGTAATTATATCCGGTGCAACTCTGGTGTAGCACAATACACATAAGCATATATAATACATATAGACCCACTTCATTAGGTACACCTCCTTGTAACTACACTCATTATTCATTTTATCAGCTGTACTTACCATATATAGTAGAACTTTGTAGTCCTGCGATTACAGACTGTAGTCCATCAGATTCACAACATACTTCTGTCACCCTTTCGGTCAAGGACCCCACAGGACCACCACAGAGCAGGTATTATTTGGGGGGTGGATCATTCCCAGCATTGCAGTGAGACTGACGTGAGGGTGGTGTGTTAGTGTGCTATAGTTTTTAAACCCCTTAGTGTCGCTGATGGACTGAGAATGGTCCACCAACCAAAACTATCTAGCCAACAGCGTCCTGTGGGCAGCGACCTGTGACCACTGATGGACTAGAGAATGACCAGCACAAACTGTGCAGCTACAGGTGATCAACAAGTGATCATCTGACTTTACATCTACAAGGTGGACCAGTTCTACAGTAGTGAAAATTATCCACCGCCCCAATCATACCTGCTCTGTGGTGGTCCTGTGGGGGTCCTGACATTTGAAGAATAGGATAACAAAGTATGCTGAGAAACAGATGGACTACAGACTGATATTTGAAGACTTACAAAGTGTTCCTATGTGGTACAATATGGACAATGAGTGTAGGTATAGAAATGTGCGTTTCCTGAGTGAGATGCAGAGTGATTGCACAGCTTAGGTTACCCAATATGCTGTGGGGCTTCTTATGTGGTGGCTGTGGCATCCCAGGTGGTTGCTAGGGGGCTGCTAAGTAGTTGCAATGGTATCCCAGGTGGTCGGTAGGGTATTTCTAGGTTGTTGGTTTGGTAATGGACATTCCACGATTCCTATATCAGAGCATCCAAAGCAAAGATATGATATACTTTAGATCAGTCAAGCTGCAGTCACCAGAACAGAACTGAAAGATTTTGTGAGGAAGTGTGAAGTAGTTAAAGGAGCTAATCGAATAAGGAAGCAATCGTTAATTACAAAGACCACAAACATGTCACGTGTCCTGTCCATGTATGTTTTCTTTTTGGCCCTTTTCTACATGACCCTGCCGTATGTAGCACTCCGCTCTGACTGCTGTGGCTTATTTTTGGACTCGGACGCTCTGCCAAGCTCCCGCCTGCTGCGGATGCTGGTGCCGAGTTAATTAAAGGGGTGTTGGTGGGGTGGGGGGTGCGCAGGAGAGAAACGGAAATAGGAAGCCTTGTATACATATTTGTTGGGGGTGGGGGGGGATTTCTGACCTCAATATCATTTTGATTGGGTTAGAATTCTATAGGAGTCAGTCCACATTTCACCCTAAAATTATTTTACACTGAATACAGTTGTGTGAAAACAGTCTGAAAAATTTCTTTTGCCCAGAAAGATCAATAAAAAACAGAATTTGATTGATTTATTGATATTGATTGACTAACATTGCAAAATGCAGCTGAATTACTACCTTTAGGCATGTGCCAATACAAAGCAATAGTAGCAATAATGTGTGATTATGGTGTACCATTTGAGATCTGTCTTTTTGTTTTTTGGGCTGACTGTATGAAAAGTATGACGGGGTCCCTTCATAGTGCGCCGTGAAGTTGCTCAGAGCAATAACCCACTGAAATAACCGTACAAACATCAAATAAATCATGGAATCCAGTGTTTCCCCTGTCATTATGTGAGTTATTTAAGGCTAGCTTATACGATGTGCTTGTGCTGCTGACAGTCACCCTGTAAAGCCTGAAATGATCAGGTCGCATTTCCCTAGATTTTTTCAGACCCCTTCATATTCTTTTACGCGCTAAACGTCACGGCTTGAAAAGATCTGGCTCAATGTTTAGGTCTCAGATGCAAAATCAACGTCATACTGATGACGATATGATGACAATAGTAGATCATTGACTCGCTTATTATTGTCCACTCTGCACCATGTTCTTCCACACATCGTGTGCAATTACACATTTCCACCAGAGAGGTCTCCAAATCCACAAAATTTGCAGTTTTTATCAGCAGAATTAAATTAAATATTGTAAATGGTAAATGATATCGCTAAGTATAACAGTGTAAATCAGCGTAGACAGTGATAATATGATGCGGGTTAATTAATACTGCTAACTTATTATTGAAAAATATGCGTCTCCTTCCAAATTGGAGCGTTTTTACACCTTTTGAGTGTATATGTGTCTGTGTGTGTGTGTGTGTGTGTGTGTGTGTGTGTGTGTGTGTGTGTGTGTGTGTGTGTGTGTGTGTGTGTTAGAGATAGCCTTTATTGATAGCCTACATTTAGCAAAAAAAGAATCCCAAAAGAATCCCAAAATTGAAAATCAAATACCTTCCCAACAAACGAATATCAGAGCAGTCGATATTTGGCTCCCGCCCTAGCATGTACTTACTTTTAACACTGTTATTCTGAGGGTAAACATTCCTCCTGCATGTGTCTGAAACTTGTGCGTTTGCCTAACTGCTCTAACTGCTGCTATTGTATAAGAGCGTCTCTCTACAACACGGCTACTGAGCCAGTACTGCAAGTTTACGCCTAGCAATACTGAACCAAGCCCAGCCACCAGGAGTTGCACAAAACTTAGTACATCAAGCAACTCAATATCTCCACCCAATATCTCCACCCATATGTTTGTAACTTTTTCCCTGCCCAGTGTTGGGTCATGCAGAGTTTTGGCTCAATGCCCATGCCAGAGCGGCAGGGCTGTCTAGAGAAAACTCCTGTGGTCAGCACTGGATGGGCAACAGAAGCTGCCAGCAGTACTAAAACCTCAGCAAAATAACAGGATTCACACTTTGACACCTGCAGTCTGGCGTCCACTGAGAAAATGTGTTGTAATCATATAGCATCAAATACAGTATACAGATCCAACCGACTAAACTACTCGCCATAGTTTCAGTTTACCAACATATGCGGCGTATTTGTACTTTTTAAAAACGCTTCAGGCCACATCATTCTAGCATCATTTTATGTTATTTTAGCTTTATTGTATGTACTCTGTGGGCCTGATGTGCTGATCCTTTTGCACCAGTTTTAGCCCGAAATCGAATGCGTTCTGTCCGCATGGTCAGTATGCAAATACACACACATACTCAGGTTATAGGCCGTATGCGTAGTAAAACACGTTCCACATGCATGTGCATGAGGGCTACCAAAACGAGGGAGGATCATGCAAAAAGTGGTTGGAGATATTGGGTGGAGATATTGCGTTGCTTGATGTAGTTTTGTGCAACTCCTGGTGGCTGGGTTTGGTTCAGTATTGCTAGGTGTAAACTTGCAGTACTGGCTCAGTAGTCGTGTTGTAGAGAGACGCTCTTATACAATAGCAGCAGTTAGAGCAGTTAGGCAAACGCACAAGTTTCAGACACATGCAGGAGGAATGTTTACCCTCAGAATAACAGTGTTAAAAGTAAGTACATGCTAGGGCGGGAGCCAAATATTTGACTGCTCTGATATTCGTTTGTTGGGAAGGTATTTGATTTTCAATTTTGGGATTCTTTTGGGATTCTTTTTTTGCTAAATGTAGGCTATCAATAAAGTCTATCTCTAACATTCCCAGTTCTCAGGAGAGAATTTGACAACTCATGGTTATGGTACACAATGCAATTACGTCTTCTAATTTGCTGAAATGGTGCCAAACACGGTGAGAACAGACACTGTCCTGTGCTAACAGCCAAAAACGCAGCTCCCTATGCAGCAACTCTGCTGTACTCCAGAAAACCGACCACTCGTATTCAGACTCTTCTACATAAAAGTCCTTATACGAATAAACCTAAAACATAAACATTTTGTCTTTTTTTCAAAAATTTTATTACTATGTGCATTCTAAAAAAATGTTTGATGTTCAGTTATTCTAAAGAGTTAATGAACAAATGAACTACAGGGAAGGGTTGAAAAAATGACAACAAAAAGGGGACATTTCATTTTAGAAGATGGCATGCTGCTTCTTCCTATGTGCTAATGATCTAATACTAACTGGTACACACCAAAAAAACGAAATGTTGGATTCACTTAATGTTATGTCAACTGGTCCCACGCAACTGTGTTAAGTAGCTCTTAAGATACTGGATTGAGTAAAGCATCCATAGCAGATTCAAGTAAATCACATTAATTAACTTGACGGGTTACTTACGTGTATTATACAAAATTAAATGTTGGATTTAATTAAAAAGATTGTGGTTCCAAGTAAGTAGCTTTTAAGATGCTCGTATGAGTAATATGTAAATTTTAAATAACTGGCCAGATAATTTTATGTATTAATCATATTCAAGCTAAAGTGGTTATGTTCCACTAATTAAAATAGAAAAAGTTAGGTTTGAGATAGATATATCTAAGTTTGTTCTGTGCTATTGAGCTGTCATAGAACTACACTCAGCAGTAGGATGCATGGAAGCTTGCACTTACAGTCAACAGCAGTGTGGCTAGGCAATTACTTGTGGTATATAGAAAAGAAACACACACAATGGCAGGCCAGGGGGAAAGACAACACGAAGATGGTAAGTTTAAAAAAAAAAAAAAAAAAAAAGAAAAGAAAACTGCATGTAAATAGATGATGCCAAGAGCCAATAAGAAGGATGTTGAGTTTTATTCAACAAGATTACACTGACCACTTATGAAGTAAATCTGACAATTCACGTCATTTCAAACAACACAGCTGACTTGGTGTCAATGACATACATTTATTAAGTAAAGTCATCAAAAACACAACTGATTAAAACCAACAACAGAGCAATTTCACTTCTACAAAAGTGTATAACCTTGGACTTTTCTAGTACCAGAGGTTTCATTTTTATCTGTGTTTTCATATAATAGTATGTTGAAAATGTGGATTCTGTGAATCACATACAGTATTTTCACACTAAATATTGCGATAATATGCTAAATCACTTTTTCCCCCTCCCCTTTTCTGTTTAGCCTCAATCAGGCAAGGTTTTCCATTCAAACTGGTCAGAGTCCTAAGTGTTCAACCTCTCGTCTACATCAGTAAAGCAGGCCTGCTCCTGGATCCATACAGACCACACAGGAATCCTTTTAGAGCAGGTCAAATCCAAGAGCTTCTGCTGTTTATAAGGCATGTAAAGTCTGATCATCATTAGGCTCACAGCATCTTCATAAACTCAGATAACGAATTAATATTCGGGCCATCAGCACCAGAGCTTTACGTTTTATAGTCATTTCAGCCTGATGGCTTTTACCCCGATTCAGTCTTTTTCTGTCTGTCTCTTTTCCTGTTAAAATAAGGGAAGGAATTCAGACAAACAGCGTGAAGAGAGAAGTCCCACGTTTGCTCTTTAGACCTTTCGGTTCCTCACACCTTTTTCCTCACCTTTACTCTAATGGTAGCACTTCTGTTTGAGTTTAAACCACAGATTCTCTCTAGGACTGCTAGAGTTGGGAACATCATTAGAGTATATCGAGGAGGACTATGAAATTACATGATTCTCGTTAGGGAAGTGAAATAAGAAAGGCACTCTAATGCGTGCGGAAGCAGTGCAAATGATTTAGCTGATAAAACCAGTTGGTAAGCCACTGATTATACTTCTGACCTTGATAAAGTGCTGTTTTTAAAAGTTCTGTGGTTGAATGGTATTACTACATGATCATAATTTAATCTGACGATTTAAAAAAAAAAATCAGGATCAATTTGTCCTTTTTTTTATTGTTGTTGTTGTTGTTGTTCTTTCTTTTGTTGTCATTCTTTTTGTCTTCTTGCATGTATGAATTAATGTGCCCAATTTAGTAATGGTTCATTCTAATTGCTAGCAAGATCTCCTTCATCACATGTCTCTACCAAGCTATAATACTTGTTAGACTGTTTGTTTGTTTGTTTGTTTGTTTGTTTGTTAAACAGTTAATAGTTCTGAATGTCCGGAAATGTGAGAAAAGCAAGCTATTATGAATCTGAGAATAAAGGGAAACTTGATGAGAGCCATTGCACAGGCATTGGATATAGTCAGTCCTACATTGTGGGATGCCCTGAAAAAGAATGAAGCCACTGGTATACCAGCAACCAAACATCAAACCGCTCAGCCAAGGTGGACAGCTGTTGCTGACGAACGTTGTGAGAGTTGTCCCAAATGTGGAGAAAGAAAGTATCTGCTCAAGATCAAAAAATATCATTTGTCCAGCATGGTGGAGGTAGTGTCACTGCTTGGGCTTGTACAACTGCTTCTGGGATAGCCTCACCGAGCTTTGTCTTTATACTATATCAAACTATACTATATTAAATCTTAATGGGGCATTCCTTCAAATCTTCTGCCTACTGTAATGGTTGCGATGTAAATACAAAGTCATTCAGAGTGGCTTAATGTGGAATGCTTCGTCAGACTTGCTCACAGTGGTGGTGATGGGAAGCAGACCAGAGAAGTTTAATGCCTTCCTCACAGGAAGTTCACTCAGAAGCTTAGAAAACTCTTTTTCCTTCTCTCTAGGTTCACTGCTGGTTTTGTTGGTAAATAAAATGGCTATGTTTGGATTGTAGACACGGTGAACCCTGGTTCCTGTCACCAGAAAGCTGAGTCAGTATGTTTCTCTATAATGAACCACTTTACACCAAAGCACCCTAAATAACTTTTCTTTTTCTTTATTTAGATAGATAGATCCAAATCTAATAACAACAATTAACTTAATAACATAAATAAACTAATCATCAAAATAATAGTTGCACCCAGAAGGAAGTGTGGAATTGCAGTGCTATTGAGAAGAAAGATAAAGGTTACCAGGAACAATAAATGATGATGCATTTAGACTGATAAGGGCAATATTTATTGAGCCACACATACAGAAGTAGTGTCTCTCAGTATGGCGTCAGGCCACCATGTTTTCTAACGCCACATGTCTTGGCATGGAGTTGTAGAGGTTCCTAATGGTGTCCTGTGATAATCCATCCCATGCAGCTTGTATATTCTCACACAGTTCTGGCAGAGTTTGTGGTAGGGGTGGAGGTGGAGTGACACCAGGCTCTCTGGACGTGTGACAACAAACCATTCTTCTTGCCACTGAACATGGTGCCTCCACACATAGATTCGTTGGTCGTCTCCACTAAGACAAAAGCGGGACTCGTCACTGAAGATTACCCACTCCCACTCTGAATCACTCCATGACAGTCTGGCACGACACCATTGCAGTCTTTGGCGACGTTGATGTGGTGTTAAGGGTAGTCGTCTTATTGGTCTGCGTGCATGTGGTCCTGCGTCGTGCAGCCATCTGCCAATGGTGCTGGCATTGATAGGATGACTCAGGGAGGGCATCTCTGCTTGCTGAATGTCCACATTGGGTCAGTCAGGTACAGCGGTAAGACCCGTCCTGACTCGTGTCACATGCGCAGCCGAGCATGAAACTTTAATCGTTTGCATGCCTCACAATGTCAAAGCTACTCGCCAACTTTCATTCCTGTCGCTTGATTAATGTGCAACTATTATTTTGATGAGCGTGCAGCACTACTACTGAGCAAATTGGTTTTTTTTCTCTCTCTCTCTCTCTCTCTCTCTCTGAAAACTGAACCTGTTAAGCTTAAGCTTTGTTCACTCTGCCTCACCGGACTGTTTTTATCCTGTTAAAGGTGCCCTTTTATTGCCCTTTTGTGGGCGACCCTGAGGGAGTTTAGATATGCGTCTGATTCTCCGCAGTGCCCTCATTTCACCTCGCTTGAGCAAGGGTGTTCCTCTCTTTTGGCTGGAGCATTGAGCATTGTTTTTGCTGCTGTTGTCCGTGCCACTCTAGATTTGATGAAACTCCAAGGAATGTGCCTCAGCCGTTGTTTTTATAGTGGAATGTAATAAACAGCATTTTGTCCTCAAAATGAATTCAAAAAATGCCAAAACGTCTAATAATGATGGTGTTGTCCTCTGTTCTTCTTCTCCACAGATCTCTCTAAAAACAATCTAAATGGAGATGGCATACTTCAAGAACAATTTCTGGGTGAGTAAATTGTAGTTTTTACTTTTACAGCTCGCTTCCTGCTGTAGTGTTGGGTAGGGGTGAATAGAGTGTGACCCAAACTTTATGAGCAAACAAATTCACTACAGACACTACATTTCCCACAATGCCCTAGGGGTTTTTGGTTGGGGCTTCCATAGGGTGTTTTTACATAGATTGTTTTAGGTGAACTGAACTCAGTTCTGTTAAAGTTAACCACTTTTTGTGCTTACAGAGTCATCAGAGGACTTGATTCTATTTCTGGTTCTATTTAGCACAGATGAGATCTCAGCCCAATTCTTGTTCACACCACAACTCCTTTAGAACTCTGACCCCTTTGACACCACTCACGGTGTGTGGCACGCTCAGCAGCTGGGCACAAAATGTGGGTGGCACTCTCTGATGAAACTAACCTTTCGGGTATTGAGAGAAACTACTAGACACGCCTACTGCTCTCTTGTCGGTGACACTGAGACTTGGCCGAAAGCCATCGTGCAGTAGAACTCAATATCACCCTGCACGTCTGTTTATTCGCAGCGCAAACCTGCATCTGTGCTGCACATCCCATTGTGTTGTGTCTGTGCCCAGCATCAGCCTTTAACGCTGTAAAATCACATGGGCTCTTATTGCTGTATTAGAGGTGCTGTCTGGTCACAAGGTCATGGGCAGGCTTTGTCCTGAGTAGTACCTCACGATCTTTGGAGGTCTGAAGTGTTGGAAGCCTCAGTGTTCATCAAACAAAATACAAAGCAGGCTGGGGCAATTCTGTTTTCACAATTTACAAACAGACCACAAAAATTAACTTCAAACTAACCGAACTGAGAACACCTCGACAGGTGGAATTAGTTTTTGGGAGCTTTTTAGAGTTCATTTGACATGTTCGCGTATGCACAGAAAACCATGACTCGGCAGTCTGACTCCACTGCAGATGCTGAATACTCCCATAGTTTGCCTGTACGGTATGGGATGGAGGTATGCTCTCACAACCACAAAGAAATGAGAGAATAAACAGGAAAACCTCATTTAAAGTAGACCACAACATGCGTAGCCATTTAGGAACAATGGCTACTATTGAACTCTGTATAAAAAGTAGTTGGTTCAGCGGACCATGATGATTGGCTAGTTGGGCTTTGCTCTCTTTCGCTCTGAATTGCATTCTGGCTCTGGTGGTTCAAATATATATAGCTATAAGTTCAGTAATGATCTAGCTGGGCATTGCTTCCTCTAGCTCTAAATTGGATTCTGGCTCTGTTGGTTCAAATATATATATATATATATATATATA
>JAVGWN010003031.1:0-10614 GCA_034552555.1 Semaprochilodus insignis
AACACTGAAGTTTGGAATCTGTGGGGAGGACTCATATACCTGATCGCACCTCCTAAAAGTACAGTACACGAGGTGGAGATTGTCATACACACAGCCATAAAAGCTCCATACTACAAATCTGGTAAATTGATTTACTAGTTCTTCTTGTTAGTAAGCCAACAGTGAGCTACTGCAGTCTGTCCAGTCATTCTGATCATTCTCTCAGGAAAGACCAGTGTATCTGACTGGGTATCTCAGATCCGTAAAGCACCAGCACCTTGGGCAGAGCTGGAGTTTGAGAATCTCATCATCACCTTGCCATCGGAGATGATACGAAACCTGGACCATCCGGACCAAATGGCGAATCTCTGGGATTCCATAATGAGGGGTGTAGCTGACTTGGCCGCTAAGCCTGCAAAGTTTGCACGCAAGGAGCGCTTCGTTGCTGATGTTCAGATCTCTGCTGGTCTGTATCCTGTAGTGTTTAGTCAGAGCTTGAATACATCAGTTGTTATAACTTGGCACTAATGATTGAATGATTTAGTATCCATAACCATCACCATAAACTAATCAGATTACTTAAAGATGGTGGTCTTGTTTCCACAGGCTTCATGCATTCAGGTTACCCCATTATGATGCAATCTAAATCAGCTCCAGACTTGTTGAATGCCTCTGGTGCTAGTAAAGGTGTTTTTTGGGGACCTCTTCATGAGTTGGGCCACAACCAGCAACGTTTAGAGTGGGAGTTCAAACCACATACTACTGAGTGTACCTGTAACCTGTGGTCTGTATATGTGCACGAGATGGTGCTGGGTGTGAACCGGGCAAATGCTCATGGGGCCATGGCAGCAGATAAACGACTGAGCCGAATTAAGAAATACGTCACAGAAGGCAGACGTTTGGAGGACTGGAATGTCTGGACAGCACTGGAGACTTATATGCAGGTCAGTGATGTACTGGAAGCCATATACAAGTCAGTATTTTTATGGCTTGTAGACTAACTTGGACTTCGGGTCTTCTTTGTAACCTGACGTGACTATTTGTGACAAAGCCAAACTCGTCTGGTCGAGCTTGACATGCCCTCTCCAATGGATCATATTGTTAACCTCGATGGAAGCAGAGATACAGACCCCAACATCTCAAAGTTGACATATCCTAGGCAGCCTTGCCAAGACACTCGCCTGTGGCAGAGATCTGGAAAGCCAAAGTTAATTCAGTGAAAATGAGAGTAACTGACTTCAACCTTTACAGGATGATAGGGTGTTATGCTCCATCTCCAACAACACAAGACTTTTTATTGTAGTTTGGGAAACCAGAGATGTTGACGTTCACATGATCAACAACTACTCAACATCAAACTTAAACTGAAAAAAAGTGATTTCATATGAAATATTTTCATTTACATGAGTAAAGTCACATTATTAATACAAGTATTTAAAGTAATATTATAGTAAAATTTCTTTTACTAAAAGATATTACTCATGTTGTGACTGTAAAACTTCACAGCTCAAAAAAAAAAAATCTGCTTGTTTCAAACCAAACAAAGTTAAATTCACAATGTAATAATAGGGATAAAATAGCTGTTTGGTGTCTAATACAAAGCTCTCCAGTGAAATACACTCATCATCAAGAAAAATATCTGCACCCAGAAGGAAGTGTGGGATTGCAGTGCTACTGGGAAGGAAGATAAAGGTTACCAGGAACAATAAATGATGATACATTTAGACTGACATGGGCAATATTTATTGAGCTACACATACAGAAGTAGTGTCTCTCAGTATGGTGTCAAGCTGCCATGTTTGCTAATGCAACATGCCAGACATCTCAGCATGGAGTTGTAGAGGTTCCTAATAGTGTCCTGTGATAATCCATCCCATGCAGCTTGAATATTCTGGCACAGTTCCTGCAGATTTTGTGGTAGGGGTTGAGGTGGAGTGGATGTGAGATGCGTCACACTCGACAGTCTGGGCACGTCACCATTGCAGTCTTTGGCGACATTGACGTGGTGTTAAGGGCAGTGTTTGTAACAGTGTGCATGTAGTCCAGCGTCGTGCAGCCGTCTGCCAGTGGTGCTGGCACTAACAGGATGACTCATGGAGGGAATCACTGCTCGCTGAGTGTCCGCAGTCATGACTGTTGGGTCATTTAGACATTGTCTGCGCATGTCAGACAATTTGTCAGGTTCTGTCTCTCCGTGGTTCGTGTGGGTCTCCCAGATCCTTCATGTCGCTGGTGTGTCCCTTTGTCTATCCACTTCATGCTATGGTAGTATCGCACGACCAGTGTGGTGCTTCTCAGAACCCCTCTCCAACTCTTCCATCTGCTTGTATTGGGTGGAACTATTTTTTTCGATGATGAGTATAAATCGACTATGTCGTTTACTGAACATGATATATACAGTGTAAGATAACATCATAATGTAATGTAATAAATATAAAGCTTTTTTCATATAATGTTTTTTCAACCTTTTTATTCCCCATTTGGTGTTAAATCTCACTGAAGAAGTGGCACCATTGATTACCAGGCCACCGTTAAAATATTTGATGTGTGTCAGTGGTCTTATATGCCAGTGTGTGTACATTTCATATCTCCTGTCATTATGGCAAAATGTGAATCATTTTGCATAACACCATCCTTCATGTCACGTATATGCTGCTTAAAATTTCATCACCCCCAACTTAAACCACCTTCCCACCCCCCTGATTCTATCAGTCCCTCTTAGTCATCACCTTTAAGTTTTATCCTTGTTTTGTCTGTTACAGCTGCAAGAAAAGTTTGGCTGGGACGCCTTCAAGAAAGTCTTTGCTTCTTACCGTGACATGAAGAACATACCACAAGACAACAGTGGCAAGATGAACCTGTACGCTGAAACCTTCTCCAAGGCAGTAAGGATGAATCTGGTCTCCTTCTTCAAAGCCTGGGGCTGGCCCATTCAGCCCAGCACTGAGGAGAAGCTGTCCAGCCTGCCTGAATGGAGTGATCATCCTCTGGTCCAGTATGAGTAGCTAAAGCAACCATGTTTTATAGATTACAGTGTGTATCTTGGAATATAAACATTTCATGGTTCAGATAGTTTTCAGAACTCATTTAAAGTATATACATTCATTTTAAAATAAGGCATTTTGAAAGTGCTAAAATGGTTTTCCTTAGTTTGTGTCTCTCTTATCTAAAATGTATTCACATAGATACAGTATATTACTGGTACACATTTGCTTTTGGCATGAGTGAAAATCAAAGAGTCTTTCAGGTTTATGATCGATAGATTGATTGCTAGAGTTCTATAATGAAAGCACAATTACTAATCTCCACAATGCTGGAATGCACTGTAAGGGACAAGAAAACATCTGGATAATGTTACATTACATGTATACTGTGGACCATTTACCAATAATATTAAATTAAATACTGATGTGAGTTATAAACTACCCTGTTCCTCTGAAGAATGACGTCATCATGTAAACTCACACTGAACACCAGGAGTTGGAAAGATTAAGATGCCACATTACCTGATGGAGTCTTCTTCCTGTGTGGATATATTCATTTACTGTATAGAATGATCTACTACTATCACAAAGAATCATTTTACTGCCCAAACTCATAAGATGTACCAATATCACATTTACTTACAGAATACATGTTTATTAATCATTCTTTTTACTGACTTTTGATAATAATGCATTATAATCACTTTGCTTCCAGCACTGTATCTCATAACATGTTCATTGTGTGCAAATATATAATACTATGCACATCAATTGGATTATTGGTTGATTATAATAGAATGACACTGTAATGCTTATCGTTTTGTTGTAGTACAACAGATACACATGTAATGAAAAATGAAAAAATAAAAAGGAACATCAAAAAAGGACACCTGTTTCCTGGCTTATTTATATGTATATATAATATTATAATATATATATATATATAACATATTCACTCACCTCTGGCTTGTGCCTGTGACCAAATCAAAGCTGTGCTTTTAATAATACAATCATGTTCTGTTCCTTAAATCACTGTAAAGTCAGCGTAGCTACAATGAGACATGCAGCAAGTAATTTTGTACTAACATCCCTATTAATATATCTATTCATCACATGTTTGATATTATACAATGCAAACAACAAACTGTATGGAACAAACTGTATATCTGAGTCTTCAGTGGTCATGGCTGGGCTTTGAATGTCTTCTGTTTCACATCTTGCAAAAACAATGTAAAAGAGAGCACAAAGCTTTCAGTCATAATTTAAAAAGTGACCATTATAAAACACTTTCTTTTAAAACGCTGTCAGTAAATATACTTTTTTACTACTTTAGATTACTTTTTGTAATTTGATACCAGGGAGCACAAAATTTGTAAAAACAATTACTTTCTACTTGTATATGCGTAAGCGCATGTATGTATGCGCATGTAAATATGCATATAAGTGTGTGTAAACATATGCTTTTACCTTTACTCACCTTTTTCTCTATGCTCCCATCTTTAATTGGGTAACATTGTTATACAGCACTCATACTCTTACCATAGTGTAGTACCTCTTAGTATGGATAATGGAAGGATGGATGGATGGATGGATCCACCAAAGCTTCAACAGCTTGAACTCTTCTGGGAAGGCTTTCCACAAGGTTTAGGAATGTGTTTATGGGAATTTTTGACCATTCTTCCAGAAGCGCTTTTGTGAGGTTAGACACTGATGTTGGACGAGAAGGCCTGGCTCACAGTCTCCACTCTGATTGGAACACCTGAATTCAATGAGTTGTATGGGTGAGTGAAAACCTTTGTCAATATAGTGTATGTTTAGAGACAAAAACAACAGCTTATAAGCCAATTGATGAGCATGGGGATGGATATACTATGCTTCAGTGGTGTGGGGCAGTGGCACAGGAAAAGTTGTGGAGATAGAGGGAATAAAGGATTCTAGTAAATGGTCACAAATCCTGGAAACTACTGTGTCACAGCCAGTAAATAAACAGAAGCTGAAAAGACAAGACAATGGTCCAGAACATACATCATACATCTACACTGAACTACTCTAGTAAATCAAAAGATGTAGGTTTAGAAATATCTTCACTGTCCCCAAACATGACATACGTGCAAGACAAGCTGAATATTTAGTATTGGTGAAGTAGAGGTGTTCTGCAAGCCAACAAGTATAAAATATGGTATGTGCATATGCTACATACAACACATTAATAGCAAGTGTGGATGGAAATATGCTGAAAGGTGCCATATTAAAGTTCACGTTTCATGTAGATGCTTGGTACACATTTTGGCCTGTAAACTAGTTCCGCAGTTTTTGAGATATCAACACTGTTCCCACTTAAGAATTTTTGGTCTAATCGGGAATAGTATGCTTGTATACAGCTTTTTGATCCGCTGTACGGTTTTCAGAAAAACTTCATTCAATTCTGATATTTCTTCCCCATTAAGAATGAAGGGGGTGGAAAGTGCACATTCATCTCCTGTACTTCTTCTCAACGACCAGACACCATTTCACATACACCATCTCAGGGCAGACCCCCGAGATCAAATCAAGTGTACGCACACGTCCTCGGACGCACTACATCCACCATCTTACCTGTGCCCTTTAACCTGGATCTCCGCTGATATCACGTAACGGCGGCAAACTCCATTCTTTAAAAGCCAAAAGTTAGCTAAATCTTTACCATCTGTTAACGAAAGTAGCGTTCGTTGTAGTTAGTTTTCGCGATGAACACTTCCACATGGAGGCAGTGTCGAGCAGGAGGTCGCAGAAAACGCATGCTGAGGAATTTATTCACTTGTGAACAGCGGGCTCCCCGCTGTCCGCCATCTTTTTCACCGCTTCGAACGGCTCTGTAGCTCCTGTGAAATCATGGGATAGGACAGTGTGCTGTGGTCGATCCATCCCTCCCTCCCTTACTTTGTCAGTAAACATTCCATAATACCTAATACATAATACCTGCTCTGTGGTGGTCCTGTGGGGGTCCTGACCATTGGAGAACAGGGTGACAGGGCATTAACAAATTATACGGACAAACAGATGGACTACAGTCTGTAATTGTTGTACTACAGGGTGCATCTATATGGTAACTGGTGCTGACAAAATGGAGAATGTATGTAGATACAGGGAGGTGGTTTTAATGTTCTGACTTATCGGTGGATATCTATCCCCATGCTTATCAGTTGGCTTATCAGATGTTCTTTTTGAAACGCTGCTCCTTTTGTCTCTAAACAAATCTTTGGTGATCACAGCCAAAGGATTTCAGTTTTTGTTGGATCGGTTCACTTGTTTCCAAATGCCACTGATTGTGGAGCTGCATAGTTTGGATGTTGACTTTCATGATGAGATCATAGTTAAGGCTGCATGATGATGTCTGATGAGGTGGGCATATTCTCAGCCTTTTTAAATCTTGTTTTGATGTTAACAGTTCTCCCTAACTTCATTCATTATATTCATTATGTATCCACCTTAGATGTATTTTATAGTCTTCTCTTTCTTCGTAAGAGAGGTTTGAAGGGTCACATGATTTGTTTACTTCTGGATGTGGTTATTATTTTCTATCTGTCTTTCCAGCAGGTGGAAAATGAACTAGAATTAGAACCATAGGTTCCATCTGTAGAGTTTGTCCTTGGATGTGCAATGGGAAACGCCTGTATAAAATCAAATACCTCTTTATTAAACCAGGGTTGCCAGTTTTTGTTAGAGTGAGAAGTCCGTGGGCCAGAACAGGAGTGGGGCATTAGGAGAGGGGACAGTGCGGGTTGAGGGGTCAAATGGGTTTCCATGTTTTCCTGTTGGACAATATTTCTTAGCAGTGCTACAGTATTGCTACAAAAACACTATAATAAAGTGTATTAAATATATATTAAATATATTAAAACCATATGAAAATACATTTACTGACTTTCTTGGACACTGTATACATCCAGATTCCTGACCGACTTACTAGTCTATGTTGAAAGCTCTTTGCAGGGTTAGCTAATGTGTAACTAGTTAAATCATTTAGTCTATGTGAAATAGGTGAAATAGGTCTACTGTGTGCAAAGCTACTGCAGTCTGGTGTTGCTGTGCAAACTTAGCGAACTACCTATGTGATAAAATTCTTTGGAATTACTTGGGATATATCCCAAAGGCAGGTAAAGAACTTAGACAAGGTAAAGGACTACTTGATCCGCAAGAAACTAATTCATGTAGGAAGTTGAAACATCATTAAATATGTAACTTCATCAAACATCTGATTTGTTTCCATGTCTGAATGAAGGTGTGAATGCTTAAACACATTAGAGTAACGCTAAATAATTGTGGTCTCATTTTTGCCCTGAATGTAAAGATACAAGCCTGCAACATTTAACCTCATAGGTGTTTATTCCCAGCTTCACAGACATGAGGAAACAGATATTACTCTACGATATGGTGGATGTTTAAACCGTGTTTAATTGTAAAATTGGCCTACTACAGAGTTTAAACTGAGCTCATTTTTAATGTTTTAAACATCATTAATGTAGAAATGTAGTTAGTTAACAGCACAATCTCAGGTACAAGTTGCTTCCACTGCTGCACACCCATTTCCCTTGTGTAAGTGGGAGCATCCCAGTCCTGTCACATCACAGGGGCGGGATTTGCAACACAGCATATTTTCGGCAGCACACCAGGAAAACACAACAGATCTTGCTGCAGCAGGAAACTACCTACCTATCCAGCCATGTAAGTAACATACTGAAAGTGTTTCTGCTTACAAATATTATATTATATTATATTATATTATATTATATTGAAAGAGTGGTTATTTATATCTAGATTTGAAGACTAATGTGTCTGATGTCTACTGTCTGTGGGATTTAAAAGTTCATTCAGATAAAGGGTTTTTTTTTTTGTAACCAAAAGTAGTTTAATGTAGTTTAAATAATATTAAGAACATTTAAGTGAAATACGATCTGACGGAGAAGCTGTCATAGACATACAGCTGTGTTTCAATAAATCAGCTCCCAAATCATGTTGTGTAAAACTAGACTTGAAGAAATGTTTAGGGGAGGAGGGAAGAAATTACCTCAATTACCCCCAAAACCCTGTGGTGTGAGACAAGACAGGCATTAGCCAACAAATGCTCACACTGCTTGCTGATTTGTCACCTATCATAACAACAGTAGGTTCAGTAAATAACTAGCCAAAATTCTTCTTGCGTTACCCTCTAACACCCACCTCCATGGTTAGGGCTTACTCCCAGGTGAACGTAACATTACTTTTACTGGCTCTGGACCAGGAGTTGGGCGTTAAGAGGGTGGACAGTGTGGAGACAGTCTCCCTTTGGACTAGATTACTAGTTACTAGATACATGACAGTAACTCACACACCTGCGAAAGCATCATTAATGTTGAAAGATGTATATACACATGTTGGTGCAGCATGTGCTGCCTTTTAAATGCTATATGTTCAGGGACGTCTAGGCTTGTTTTGACATGACAGCAGCAGAAACATTCTGCACGTGCTACAACAAGTTGCTGCATTATCAGAGAGAGAGAGAGAGAGAGAGAGAGAGAGGGTGCCTTCATGTCCCTTGATTGCAGCTGCTACACATGGAATTCAAAGCTAACAACTCAACCAAATACCACAATGACTGACAATGTTTAGCGTGCATTCTCCTCTTGCATTCATGCAAACCTTTCTGGTCTAGAGTGTTTTACTGCGGAAACTTTGTGGGCTATTTTACGATTCAGGTTCATCGTAGTGTTTTTAGGGTAGATGTAAAAATGCAGATGTAAGAGAGTGATGTGAGGCCATAAGATTAGATGTCTAAGATGATTTGAGGCCATGAGATTAGATATAACTGAGTGAGCGGCACGGCAGGCTGAGTGAGCGGCAGTGTTTGAGACGCAGTGTGATGGCAGCCCTGATTAAATACTGTGATGAAATGTGTAGCTACTGTATGTTCATGATTATAGACCATAAAACGGTCTGCACACAGGCAGGCCTGGACTGCCCATCAGGAGGACCAGGAGATTCTCTGTCAGCAGAGGTTTTGGTCTAGACATTTAAGTTAGATGCAAAGAGGACCACAATTACAGCACAGCACAGCCACCTACATTCAGAAATGAACACCCCAACTCACTGCCTGCCTGCCCCATAAACTACCAAGCACCTGGTCTGGATGGGTTTTCAAAGCATGCATATTATAAAGGGCATGAAATGGGAGACTTCCACTTCTACTAGCTGGCAAGCTAGCTAGATCAGTCAGCAAACTACACTACATTTAACAAAATGGTTAACAGGAGTGGGGCTGAAAGGAACAATAAAAACTGATCGCCTTGCCTTAGATTGCTAACATAAGGTTAGCCAGTGTATGTATTTGCTGCAAAGTTTAACTGATCAGTATGTTAGTTTAGATTCTGTTGATCTATTTATAATGAATGTTTAATACAATACAAAGGGAAACTACAATTTTCAAAATAATGCAGAGAAAAAAGAAAGCAACGCAAAATGTAGAGTCAGATTAGAGTAAAAACCACATCTACGTGGAACATGGAGTTATATATGGCCCAATGCAGGATTACCATAAATGTAACATATGGACTATATTTATCAGTTGGCTTATCAGATGCTCTTTTTTGAAATTCTGCTTCTTTTGTCTCTAAACATTCCTTTGGTGATCAAAGCCATGGGTTTGATTTTTGTTCCATCGGTTCTCTTGATTTCAAATACCGCTGACTGTTGTGCTGCATATTTTGGAAGTTGACTTTTATGATGAGATCACAGTTAAGGCTACCTGATGATGTCTGATAAGGTAGGGAACCTGAGCAGTCTACATGATCTTTTTAAATCATTTTCTTGGTCTTTTTGATCTTGTCTTGATGTCAGCAGTTCACCCTAACCTCAATTTCTTAAGGATATTTTGGTGAAAATTACAAAAAGGACACTTGTTCATTATGTATCCACCTTAGATATCTTTTATAGTCTTCTCTTTCTTTGTAAGAGAGGTTTAAAGGATCACATCATTTGTTACACTCTTGTCTCCACCTTCTCAAGGCAACGGTGTTTAGGGTATGCAAAATACCCCCTTGGTTTCTTGGGTTCTCAATTCACTCTTTCCTCTTTCCTCTTGGAAAAGTTGGACAAGTTTTCAGATTTGCAAATATCCTACAGGTATATACAGAGGTAACTATACACAGAGGTATACTGGACATAGTTGCAGTTGTTAGACTATGAAGGACCAACTGAACCAGTTTGCCACAGCACCACCCTGAGGCAGATCAGTACTGCAGCTCAAGCTCAAAAAAGAAAGTCAAGAAAGGTAGAAGCTTGCTGACTGGAGATGAAGCAGCCTTAACAATGACAGGTTAACGTCATGCCAAGTTTATTTTCAGGGAACCCCCTTATTTTTGATTGTATGACTTTCAGAGGATCCATGAGGCTAATCATGTATTTGGCACCTTGGCTGCAGGTCAAATATAATGCAGCACCACTCTCATTTGTCTCTCTTTCTAGACTCACTCCTCTTTCTGAAGCGTTTTAAATAAAACCTAATGAGATCTTTTTATTTAGTTATGCTACAGTGTTATGTACCAGTCTGAAAAGCGTAAGACCAGGTCAGCTTGTTCCTCACCAAAGCTGAAATGTTTTTATTTGAGACACATCTGCTAGTATATTATAACCTATA
>JAVGWN010003032.1:0-10614 GCA_034552555.1 Semaprochilodus insignis
GAAAAAATAGTTGCACCCAGAAGGAATCAACCAACAGGAATGAAACTTGGTGGATAGGTTTGACATCATGTGAATGATTCAAGTTTCACGCATGGCCACACATGACTGATTATATAAGGTTACCCTGTTGTGCGTGCTTTCCATTTTGACTCGTGTTATTGTATTGGTAGCAAGTATGCCACGCAGAAGAGTTTAAAAGCAATGCGAGCAGTTGGAAGAGTTGGAGAGGGGTCACTTAGTGGGGCTCCAGGAAGCAGGATGGTCTTATCGATGTATTGCGTGCCATACCAGTCATGCGGCTACTACCATAGCACGCTCAAACCTATAGCAGACCTACACAAACCACAGGGAGAAAGTACCAATGGAATGTCTGACATGCGCTGAGTGACCCAACAGCAATGATTGCAGACATTCACCAAGCAGTGATCCCCTCCAAGATTCATTCTATTAGTGCCAGCATCATTGGCAGACAGCTGCATGATGTATGATGCACCATTGGCAGACAGCTGCATTACTTCATGCTCGCAGAACGTTACGATGACAGCCCTTAACATCATGTCACATGTTTAGTAGGCCTCTACCACAAAATCTACGGGAACTATTTTTGATGACTGTATGATGACTAATACTACAACTTAAAAATAATGCATATTATTTAATATTATTCATTTGTTCTCATTCTGGCATGCTGTATCTACCACATCACAGATGAATGCCCAAAAGCAAATTTAACTATAATAGCTAATATTAGCCAAGTTAGTTACTACATTAGTATTACTAAGTAATAACTAAGTTTATTGTATTAGTTGTAAATTGCAGTCATGTCTACTCAATATGTCAGGTTTTGCTTGGCTGAGCTTGGCTGCATGCATGACTCAGCTTGCATGTAGCTTTTGGTTTTATTTAATTATTTATTTTTGGCTTTCAAAATTGTAAGCATGAGTCTAAGTTCTGTTGGGTAATCAGCCACAGCATCTTTAGAGTACAGTTAAATATATATTTAGTTCATGGGCCACTTTTAAGGATAAACTGTAAATAGGTAATAGGCAATGTATAAGGCTGCCTGATGTGGCCCTACAGGCTTGAGACCCCTGCTCCAGATTGAGAGACCAGCTTTAAAGACTAGGACTAGAGTGTATACCGTGGGGCAGACTCTTGAATTTGACTAACAGTGGCTACCAGTCAGGATTTGTTGAGCACTGTTGGGATTCCCAATGGGTGTATGATATTTGTGTAATGTGTGATGATATTTGTGTAATGCATGCTGAGTGTTATATTGAGAATATACATGCATACATCATGAATGAAGGTGCATTCTGCTTTCAAGACTTTTACCTAACATGACATAACATATTAAATCCTAGTTTTCATCCAAAATACCTGTTTAATATGCATTATGGTTGGTGGGGATGCATTCATTTCCAATAGTGTGATTATATTACCATGCACTAGCAGTGTAGCCTTGTGTCAGTCGTATGTTCTTGTGTGAAACGTGTAATGTGTGTAATGTGTTCAGTAATACAGCATCAGTGTTGGCATGTCCTCCTGTGTGATGGGGCCTCCACATGAATGATTTCAGCAGGCCTTGACATCACTGTGTATTCAATTATCAGTCCCTGATGAGCGAGTGTTAATTAGGCCTGAGTCCAGACTGGAGGAGTGAACTGGGAGGGCTGTTACAGGGGAGTACAAAACCAGGCATAACTGAAATTGTGTTTGAGTGGAAGAGGGCCCTGAATGTGTGTTTGTGTGTGTTTAACTCTTGCGGCGCCATACATCTCCAGAATGGAGATAATTGGTATTATGGGCAGATTTTTGCAGCTGTGGTTTGAACAAAATTAAAGCTCACTAAATATGTGCTTTTGCCTTCTTGAGTTAAAAGTGATTTTTGTTTGTTTGTCCCTTTCATGTAAAGTCACTTGATGATGACAACATGCCCACAATCCAATATTGTCAACCAACTGGGGTAAAACAACTAATAGAAATGCATCACAGTATGCAAATAGCATTTGCAATCACATTTAACTGAATGTGTTCGCACTGTAGATGCTTTGTTGATGCTTATATTCACATTATTATATGAATATATTAGATACATTTCTATTAAATTCATACTACCTAACCGTAAACACTAACATTCACCTCAAACAAAAACCCTGGTCCTAATCTAATTGCTAATACAAATAACATTGAGATAACACTAACATTCAGACAACACTAACACTAACATTGAGAATCCTTGTTAAGTTTCACCAGCTGACCCGTACATTTGTACCCTTAAGTTTGTGCTTTTTATTTTCCTTGTATGTAAAGGTTTGGATGACCTAGTCAAACTACATGTTCAGTTGATTTTCTAATGATGATAATTTAAAACAATTTCTACAGACAACAATGATCTGAATTCTTTAATATGCATTTACTGGTTATTTCAACACTGTCCAAAGAAACAACAACTACCTTCAAAATGGTACAGGAAAGGGGAGAAACTTTCTTTGCTTTCAATGTAAGTTAATGTAAAGCGATTTTTTCAAAGGTATTTTAGAGCATTTCTAGGCGTACAGGAAAAAAAGAAGTTAAGACCCGTTACAGTTTAAATTTTTTCCTATGTTAAAATATATGGGAATTGGGCACGTCATACTGTTTGATTTCTGCAGAGGAGGTGTTACCTAGACAACAGTATGTCATATTATGCCAGAAATCACATACGTCTAAATGAAATCACAAAACCCTTTGCTGTTTCAGGCAAGTGATTATTTAGGGATGTGGTTTGCAGCTAAAATGTTCCACTCCTGCACAGCTCTGGTGGAAAACTACAGAAACCAACTTTAAACACTGAACACATCTTAAATGATGTTTGTTGGAGTAAAGCTGCAGTCACACTAATCCCCCCCAGGTAAGTTTTAGACCCTTGCTCGAGAGACTACCCCTGTCATACCCCTGTAGGAGGACAATAAGCATGTTTACAACAGGTGTAGCAACTTTTTTTTCCTTTGACACACTTACACATATATACACACAAGCAGTTGAGGAAGTGCATATGTACACACATGGAGAGACACAGCATGTGGTCCCCACAAGGGCATAAGGTCCCCACAACATGAGTATATGAACAGGTTTTGGTCCCCACAAGATGGCATAAACCTGACACAGTCAGAAGATGAACACACACACACACACATACGGTGCTGCTGATTTTGATAAAGCACGGGGTGGACTCAGATGTAAACAGTGTAGAGGGTATTAAGGTGCTACTTTGGTCTGGCACACACTGCAGGAGGACAGTCATAAATCACTGACTAGTCCACAGTTTCCTGTCACTATAACATTATCAGCCACTAGCAGCCTCATCCAGGGGGAAGACAGCGTTTCATTACACTTCCCCCTATACACACACACACACACATACACACACACACACACACACACACACACACACACACACACCTATATGTACGCATGTACAAGTCAGGCTTTTTGTGAATCAGTGGTCAAGCAAAAATTGAATTTTAAAGTTATCCTTCTCTCTCTCTCTCTCTCTCTCCCTCTCTCTCTCTATTAGGACTGCAGAGAAGTCTTCAGTACACCTTCAGTCTGCTCACACTAAGCCCAAACAAAGGATTTAAATAACAGAAACACACACACACATATGCTTTAATCCACAGTCCGTCTGTCTCTCCTCCTCAAAGAGTGTACCTATTTTCTTGCTTGTTTTAATATGATTACTCCACAGCCCATACTGGCACTGCTGCAGCGGAGCCAGAACAACACTCCTGCCTGCAGAGATCATGCAAAGAAGCCAAGGCTAGCTGAGCTTCTGCATAGTTTCTGCTGCAGTGCAGTACTTGACTTGTTTTCTCATAAATTAAACTGTGTATATATTTTATTGGTCTATTGGTCGTCTCTCAATGCAATATAATATAGAAATATAGAAAAATAGATTACAGAAATGTTTCATCAGAGGACAAAAGCGATCAGTCAAAATATCTTTGTATTGATTTACAATGACCTTTACATTTAAAAAATATACCTATTTTTTGGTTTCCTAGAAGCCATTAGGCCTTGCCTGAAGACATAGAACGCCCTAAGGGTTCCCCTATGATAATCTCCCTCCCAGTGCAATCATGGATAGACTGCCTTTGCTGGCACAGTCCCATCACATCCTGCACTGACATTCTCAGTCACCTGATCAGCAGCTGCACTTCTCTTTTACCTTAGAATCTGAGCGTCACTGTGACTGAATGTATGCTTCGACCACAATTTCCAACCTGATTTACCATTGTCTTTCCAATCAATCGAAATGCAGATGTCACTTTAGTAATGTGTAGTACTGAACTCCTGCCAGCTGAGCAGCTGAGCAGTTTTTCTGGCTGAACCTTCTGCCACATGTGTCCCAGTAATGAATGCTCTTTCAAAGTCACTTAGATCTTTTCCACCTGCCATCTTAATCCAAAACTGAGGTCAGCTCAAAACCACACCCCAGCTGTGAAGCATGGTGGAGGGAGCATCATGGTTTGGGGCTGCTTTGCTGCCTCAGGACCTGAACACCATGAGATCACTGAGGGAACAATGAATTTCAAGGTGGGTCAAAACATTTTACAGGGGAGTGTAAGGGCAGCAGTCCATGACCTCAAGCTGAGGAGATGTTGGGTAGTGCAACAAGACAATGACCCAAAGTAAATCATCTAAAGGATGGTTTAAACAAAATTACTTTAACCATAATGAGATACTGTGGTAAGACCAAAAGAGGGCTGTCCAAGCAAGGCATCCCAGGAAAACTGATCTAAAATACATTTGCAGGGCCCAGTGGTCCAAAATGCGTCCCTCCAGTAGCTATAGCGGTATAGAAAAGTTTGGTTTCATCATTCTAACTTTCCCACCTCTCTTTAACCTCTTAGTATTACTATGCCTTTGAGACTGATGTTGAACATTTCTTCTGACTGAAACTTCTGCCTCCATGTCCTAGTACTGAACGTTCTTTCAAAGTCACTTTGATCCTTTTGCCACCTGCCATCTTGAGACGATGACCCAAGACACACAAGTAAATCAACCAAAGAATGGTTGAAAAATCTAACCCTAACCTAACCCTATTAAGATGCTGTGGTTTGACCTGAAGAGACCTGTCCAAGCAAGGCATCCCAGGAATACTGATGAACACTGTAAAACACACTTGCAAGAAGCAGTAGTCCAAAATGTCTCCAGACCCTGCGTCCTAGCTAATATACATAGAGTCTAGACAGAGAATACAGAGTTAAATACAACATAAGTGCAATATAGAGCAATCCCAAGCCATCGCTCATACCCAGAGAGAAGATAAGCCCAGCATAAGTGCAGTACAATGCCTTTCAATATATACAGTACTTCGATTAGTTCACACTTTAGTGCTTCACAAAGAGAGGGGCCTTCAGTCTGCGTCCTTGTGAGTCTGCTGTCCGGACAGCTGGAGGGAGTTCATTCCACCATAAGGGTGCCAGAACAAAGAAGAGTCTGGATGCTTGTCTTCCAAGCATCTTGAGGGTTTGAAGCCAAGCTGTACTTGAAGGGCTTGAAGGGCTCGAGGTACAGATCAACTCTTAACCATTGCCATAAGGTAGGGAGGGGCTGGTCCATTCTTGGCTTTGTAGACTGGTCCATTCTTGGCTTTGTTTCTAAACCTGATGCAGGCAGTTACTGGAAGCCAGTGAAGGGAGCACAGCAACATGAGTGAACCTGGGAAAACTGAAGACAAGCCGGGCATACGGTCTCAGATGCGTTCTTGTTTCCTTTCATCTAAACACACACGCACACACACATCCGTAGTTATTGTATTTTCATTATCAAACTCCTTTGCTCTCTCATCTGTCTAATTGAATGTGTTTTTGCCATTATTCTGTTGTTTGACCTTGACCCGATAGCGGAGAGAAGTGAGATTTCATTCAAAGGTGAGCTCAGTTTTATTATTGCCAATCAGCGCACCGAATCATAGTGACATTTTCCAGAGCTTGATCCCGCTGCGTTGTTTCTTTCAGCCGAGTGATGTTTAGACCCGTAATTACAGGCTGACCTTTTCCCAACCCGGCCCCATAAACATTCCTGCACTTCTGCCTGACTGTTTTTCAACTGCTGCGCCCTCAATCCACAATTCCACGGCCCAGCTTCTTCCCCGTGTGCTAAGGCTCGGGCACCTCGCCGTCTCCATTCCTGGTCCTCTGGCTTCTCTCAGTTTCTCTGTGATTTATGCATGTGCAGCGCAAATTAGAGGTAGCTCAGTTTGCACTCAGTCAGATAATTATTTCTGCTGGCCTTTTTACTTTTTTACCTCATTACCAATTTGTAAAACTAATAAAGAACATCACCCAGATCTTGGACTTAATTGCCACAGCCCTTGCTTTCACTGCGGTGCGAGTGTTCTCTTGATAAATTACGACAACTGAACGTCTGTCCTCTAGGCTAACTATTGGACCCACTTAAGATTTCACACACGCTAAACAAAAGTAATAATAAATAGCTCCTTCATCCTCTGGCAACCATGATGCTAGCAGGGTGTGCTACGTGGTGAAAGCAGTCATTAGTTTCTGATAAACGCTAGGCTCTCCAGAACCCTAGTATTCACAATAACAAACAGATCTGAGAGAATATTGGCCTCGTTCTCAGCAGCATACTGGTGCGGGAGTATACAGCAGGAATGCATGCATGCTGTTGTGTGGAGATTCATGCAGGGCTGGCTAACTCTCTCTATCTCTCTCTTTATCTATCTCTCCCTCTCACTATCTCTCGCTCTTTCTTCTCAGATGACAAAGCCACCCCCAGGCTATAATCTCAGCTGAGAGCCAAATAAAAGACAAACACTCACAAATTGAACATTTTCTTCCTTCTATCTAGTTTCTCTCCAACTCGCTTTTGTGCACCCGCTCTCCTGGGGTGGTGGGTGGACAGGACAGACACAGGGAGCACTCGCTTTCTCTCTCTCTCGCGCTCTCTCTCTCTCACTCACTCTGTCTCTGATAGGAAATTGGACAGACGAGTCCACAGAGACATTGATTAGAAGTGGGGTCTAATGGTGGACACTGAGCCACATGGGTCACGGAATTGGGGGGCTGGGATGGCCCAACAGGTTCAGCATATTTGTATATTGCCTATGTATTACAGGATATATAATTTCTTTATACAGCCTATTACTACTAAAAACCCAAATATATTACCCCACTCATTTTGTCACATGAAATGACCCTAAAAGGGCAATTGCACCAGTTCTACTTCCAGTCTGAATAATTCAGTCCTCAAGATGTAAACACAGTTGCTCAAAGTGGTTTGATGGAAACTTATAGACCCTGATTTCTTTACAGTGGTGGTGAGAGGAACCAGGGGTCACCATGTCTACAACACACTTATAAGCTCCCTGGATATTGCACCTTCATATTTAAGGTGGTAGTAACTTCAGGCTCCTGCAGATGGCACTGCACGAGGATGATGGGGCTATAAATACCTTCAGGGTGTGTGGCAAGATAGATTGAGAAGAGGTGGTACAGTGCAGTGAATGTCTCGTTCCATGTGTGGAAAGTGGGTCCAAAGCAGATGTTAATGATTGGCCAAAAGGAGTGACCGCATTTGGGTGTGCCAAAGAACATAGTGTGAAGGAAGTAGCTGAATTTGCAGGTGGATGGAAGCGTACGGTCATACGGGTCTACCAGCAGTGCCTAAAATCCCAGTCTACAGGAAATTCTCCTCAGAATTGGGGCAGGGAAGGCATCCACCAAATCTGGCCCAATTGTGCAATTCAATGATCCAGGAGTGTATGAACATTGATGTGACCTACATCCAGTCCATGCCGAATCCAATCACAGCGGTTATTGCTCATGCTCGTGGAGATTAGTCCCAGGTGACTATTTATTTTGTACAGTGAACTTAGTTTTTATTTACTGTCCAAAACCTCCAGTGAACCTACAACTGTATTCTAAATTTCTATATGTAATATTGATGATAGTAAAATAATCCTAAATCTGAAAAAAAAAAAAAATCATTAGGCACTATTTTGCCTTAAATCTTCATGTGAGCATGTCTACACCATGAATGGATTGAAACAAGTGGATTCAAATACAAAAATAGTTAAATCATAAAACAGTGTCTCAGACTTTATGCAGCATATATCTACCCATTACATGTAATAACTTTCAACGAGGACATCATTACAGAGGCATTAAACTCTTCAGACATCTGGTTCCTATCACCACCGTTGTATTTAAGTTACTGTTGTAGAAATGCAATACACTCTGCAACTTTAAGGGCATCACAAGAACAAACTGTTTTAATGGTAGTTCTGGTACATTTTTACGTAAGTACTGGGAACGTTTAGGAGGTGCAAAGTTTTGGACTAAGGTTTATACGTTATCAGACATCCTTCATAAAAATATCCCAAATGTAGTTTAAACTTTGCTTCTAAATGATGACCATAGGTGTAATTTAAATTGTGTTGAAAAATGAATTTGGCTAGCTGGTCTCATAGCTGCTAAAAAATATTAAAACCAGTAACCACATTCTCTGTGTTGGTGGCAATGGATCCTCATCTTTGTGGATATTTTTATATGGAACTTTCAATAGCTAGCATCCAGGTTCGGTAAGAGGTTCGGTAACTTACTGTGAAACTCTCTATCATGGTAGTATTTCAACTGGTGTTATGTTATATTCAAGTACAGGTTTTGCTTCATTTATGTATGTGTGTGTATGTATGTATGTATGTATGTATGTATTTATTTCATTATTATTATTTTTTAATTCTTAAATTACTTAGTTTAATTGCATCTGTCCAGCTTGTTGCTGGCTGTTGTTGTTTGTTCTTTGGCTTCAACCTTTCCAAGTATTATTATCTATAACTGCCAATAACTGCCTTTTTTCTATTCCCACCAGATTCCCACTTCTATGCCCACAAGAAGGCCTGAGTGAGAGGTGAGGCTTGATTTAGCCAGAGAACCATCGGTTTCTACTTCGCGATCTGCAGTACTCTCAAAAGTTTAAAGGCAGCAATATTTTTCCTGTCCTGCATTATTATTGTCCACCTTTCACATCTATAAAGAACCACAGAACGTACCGCAGCCTGGTAGAGACCTATCATTACAACTGAAGATCTTTTCCAAGCTCCTTGCACCTTGTTCTGCCAATCTATGTCATGACTTTTCTTGAGTGCTAGATCCTTTGCTGTTAATAATTGATCCATGTGCATAGAGGTTCTCCAACACTTCTATATGTTCACCATCAACCATACAGTAAGCTGTCTTTGTGTTCTTTATATTGAGCTGAACATAGTGTTGCATCTTCAAAGGTTATTGATGAACAGTCTTGGAAAATTTTTAACTGTAGCTTTATAAAGTGCCTACAGAATGAAAGCAGACATGCAAGAAGTTTGAGAACAGATGACGTCACAGTTTTTATACTGATGAGCCTGTAGATAATAGTTGGTAGCTTAAGGAATGTAATTTGTAATTTATCCCATTTTTGCCCATCAGAATCCACTGCATATCTCCGATTTATGTTATGTCTAGATTCCAACTGTCTTTCACCATTTTCAGACACTCTCTGGGCCTAAAAAGACATGCACATACACTCTATAATGAAGAGAAGAAATAGAGATCCAGGAAGGGGATATGGGTAGTAAGAGAGCTGTAAAAACAAAGGCCAATCAGTTTCACTCTGAAATTCCCCTGGCTTTTTGTGTAGCAACAAAATGAGGATAATAAAGCAAAACTTGCCTCTGGCATCTCAATAATCTTCATTCAGAAGAATGGCCCATGAAATAATTTCATTGGACTGGCGAGGTGGGATGTGTGGACGACTGCGCCATTGTTCTGTCCTCTTTGTGGGTGGATGCGCTCGTATTTGAACATGGCGTCTGAATCACAGCAATCGGTGGTGTGCTGCCCTACCACAAAGGGGAAGGCCATGTGTAGAGCCGTCATGGCGTGGCTCTCGAGCCCGGGACAGGAGTGTCCATGTCAGAAGAGTCGTACCTGTGATTAGACTGTCAAACGGCCGTTCACCCTGTGAAGAAATGGCAGGAGAAGCTGTCGTTTCTTTGCCTCGTTAGTGCCACTCACCTCTATCCTGCTCCTCAACACGGTCAGAGCCAGCCTGGCTAGAGAAGAGGGAGGACAAAGAGAGCACTGTCTATGGGGGCCTAATGAGAAAGAATACATAGGAGGGGTGAGAAAGAGAGAGAGAGAAGGAACAATTGTGTGGTCACTGCAAGACAGGAGAGATCGACACAGAGATGCACTTTCCTCTCAACTGCAAAAAGGCTTGCAAAAGGCTTCTAGTTATGTGAGATTTTTGCATGCACTGCTATCCGCAGGTCTATCCGCAGATTTTCAATAATGCTTAGACCAGGGGACTGTGAGGGCAATGGCTAAACCTTTCTCAAGGTAGACGTTGTAGGTTTTAAGGTGTGTTTGGGGTCATTATCCTGTTTTACACTCACCATCAAAAGAATAGTTGCTATTGAAAAGGAAGATAAAGGTTACCAGGAACTAGGGCTGCCCTCCTGAAGTCGACGAGTCGAATCGTCAGTCGGAGACCCTTTAAGTTGACTGAGAGCCTTCAAGTCGACTGACAACAGTGACGAGGTTTTATTTATTTATTTATTTATTT
>JAVGWN010003033.1:0-10614 GCA_034552555.1 Semaprochilodus insignis
CTTCTATGCTGTGGTGTGCTGGGGAGGAAGCATTAAGAAGAGAGACGAGATGCGTCTGGACAAGCTGGTCAGGCGAGCGGGGACAGTTGTTGGTGTGGAGCTGGACTCTGTGGTGAAGGTGGCGGAGAGGAGGACACTGCTCAAACTACTGTCCATTATGGATGATGATGGGCACCCACTGCACACCATCATCATGGACACAAGGAGCAAGTTCAGTGGCAGGCTGCTGTCACAGAGCTGCTCCACAGACAGACTCAGGAGATCCTTTGTCCCGAGAGCCATCAGGCTCTTCAGCTCTTCCCAGCGGGGCCGGAAGAGGGAGGAGGACAGCTGAGGACTGAATTCTCTTGTTTAATCATAGGTTTATTTATTTGCACTTTACACTTTACTGTATATCCTGTATATCTGAACTCCTGGACACTCCACTTTACTTAAATACCAATATATACACATGTCTATTATGTTAATTCAGTCATTATCTGCTGATAACTGCACCCCTGCACATTCATGCACATTTATTTATTACTATTGCACTGTCTTTCTACAGGTCTACAGGTATATTTGTTTTCTTGTATATATTTCTTGCCTCCTTGCAAGGTGAGATATTTATATATTTATCCATAGTGACCTGTGCTATGTATAGTTTATAGTTTATAGTTAACAGTTAATAATACTGCTACCCATTTAGGTTTTTTCATACTGCACAACCCTGTTTTTTGTATTTGTTTTAATGTTTAACTGTGCTGTATTGTGTAACTGCTACTGGCTGCTAAATTTCCCTCGGGATCAATAAAGTATCTATCTGTCTATCTATAAAACCACATCAAAGTTTCTCACTGATCTCACTGAGCAGATATGTTTTGCAGTATTGATCATATTCTTACAGTAATTAGTCATTAGCATACGCACTGTAATAGCTACAACCTTTACCCCATCACCCACAGGCTTGTACCTGTGACCCAATCACAGCTGTGATGCAACCTCGCTTGAGATCAAACACAGGTTGGGAATCTGATCTAGTCCACCAGTCACTCTCTTCTTCAGAATCTGACCAAACAGGCCACAGGTCTCTAAAACCCAAACCTGTGCCAACTGTACAAACTCAAGCTGTGCTGTACTCACTAACAGACAGTCAACCACAGTAAACAAGCCAACTTCCCCCTCCCGTTTCAGACTGCCGCTGCTCCTCGTTGTGGTTCGCCATCAGGTCACACCAGTTCTGGTGTATAACAGCCTGTATTACACTGATCTCAATATGAAATACCTGCTAACGCTAAAGCTAAAGCTAAAGCTGTGCTTTTAAAAGTGCTAAAAGCTGGCGGTGTAAAAGTGTGCTCACATTTCCAAAACAGCTCCTCGCTCCACATGGCGGATATGTATTTTGGTATTCGGAAGGTTTCATAAAGACTCGGGAACTGGTGTGAGATCAGTCTCCGCGGGCTGGAATACCTGCTGCTTTATTAGAACGGTTAAAACACTTTGGAAGTGGGAAATGACATCCGTCTGTTCGGTTTAACCTGCTGTTCCTGTAATTGCGGACTAATTTCCCTCTTCCTCCTCAATCCATAATGTTTGATTGGAGAAATTGCATTAATTTAAAACTAATTAGGATTGCTGAAGTGCCACTACAGCCGAGTAAGAGCGGCGGAGCTCACTTAGCGGTTAGCGCTGGAGATCAGCCACAGTGAACAGCGGCGTGGGGGCGGGGTCAGTACCTCACAGCTGATTAAATTATGTCTGATTAAGGGTTGATTGTTTTGATCAGATTGTGGAAATTGCTTACAGTGCTGAGCAGCTTCGGTTCAACACAAAACACCCATTCCAACTGAGCACTACTTTCCCTTAACATGAGTAATTAATTTGTTTCGCATAATTATAGGAAGTAATTAGAGATTCTCACGGTGGAGGAAGATTTTATTGATTTTACTGCTTTGGTATCCGACTGCGGCTCGTCTCTCTCCGAGCTGTGATGTGTACGTTATCTAAGAAGACAAGTTTGACACTGTTCACATACAACATGGTACAGGCGGTCTCTACAGAAACCGTGGGACGCCCAGAAGGAGGTGTGGGACTGCAGGTGTGTTGGGAAGGAAGATAAAGGTTACCAGGATCAATAACTGATGATAAATTTAGACTGATATGATCAATATTTACTGAGCTACACATACAGAAGTCTGTCTCTCAGTATGGCGTCGGGCCGCCATCTTTGCTAACCCAACATGCCAGACGTCTCGGCATGGAGCTGTAGAGGTTCCTAATGGTGTCCTGTGATAATCCATCCCATGCAGCTTGAATATCCTCACACAGTTCCTGCAGATGGTGCGGTAGGGGTGGAGGTGGAGTAACACCAGGCCTTCTGGACGTGTGACGTGTGACAACAAATCATTCATCTTGGTGCTGACCACGGTGCCTCCACACACGGATTCGTTGGTCGTCTCCACCAAGACAAAAGCGGGACTCGTCACTGAAGATGACCCGCTGCCGTTCTGAGTCACTCCATGACAGTCTGGCACGACACCATTGCAGTCTTTGGTGACGGTGACGTGGTGTTAAGGGCAGTCGTGGTAACGGTCTGTGTGCATGTAGTCCTGCGTGGTGCAGCCGTCTGCCAATGGTGCTGCACTAACAGGATGACTCATGGAGGACATCACTGCTCGCTGGATGTCTGTAATCGTGGATGTTGGGTCAGTCAGGTACAGAGATAAGACCCGTCCTGGCTTACGTCACATACATCACAGTCCTGTAAACAGTAACTCAGAGGCAATACCACAACACACTGTACACTGTACAAAGCTGCTAACAGTGATTCTAATGGTTTACAGTGAAGTTATGACCAGCTAAACTGGGATCTGGACACACACCACCTGAAATTCAGCAGGATAACAACAGAAGACACGTTTCCATAAGTAAATGCCCCTTTTCTGCACTTTAGCTCAGATTTAGAGTCATTATTTTATCATTAATCTACAGAAACAAAGTGCACTGTAAACATACACAGACATTACTACAGCAGGAAGTACAGTCCATCAGATACAGACCATAAATATCAGACAGTTTAACTCAACGTGTTAAAGCTGCACGCTTTGGAAACCAGACGACTCACCATCAATAACTAACAGCGGGAACCTGCGCCGAGAGCTTTGCTCAGATTTCAGCAGTAAAATTAGACCATCAGAGGACACGTACCGCACTCTGTTATTCCGGACGGTGAGGACCCAGATATCTACAGTATGCTAATACGCTCTCTCTCTTTCTGTGTTTTCAGCTTTAAACTGCGTCCTTCTTTTCTAATCCTGTTTGATTCCTTTCCAGCTCCCGCAGGAACAGACTTGTTTTTAAACAGGAAGTCCATCGTGCCAAAGAAAAAAGCCAGGAGCTACTTCCTGAATGTGGAGCAGAAGATTCAGCAGAAGGCTTTAGGGGGAAAACGTCACATAGAGTCTTTACATTCATCCACACATGCGGAACACAAACAGACCGGTTCTCCAGGGACGGATTCTGTTTAAAGCGGAATCTTTCAAGTCTTCTCAGAATCCTTAAGTGTGCATCTTCACAATGAGGATGATGGCGATGGTGATGATGGTGATGAACGTGATGGTGATGACGATGCTGATGGTGGTGAGGATGATGGTGATGATGATAGTGACGATGTTGAGGATGATATTAGTGATGATGATGATGATAATGATGGTGATGGTGGTGAGGATGATGCTGATGCTGATGGTGGTGAGGATGATGATGACGATATTAGTGACAATGATGATGATAATGATGCTGATGGTGATGATGGTGATGATGGTGATGGTGATGATGGTGATGATGGTGATGGTGATGGTGATGACGATGCTGATGGTGATGATGGTGATGATGATAGTGACGATGATGATAATGAAACTTGTATTTAATTATAAAGCAGGTCTTTCTTCGTTTTCACCTGTCCAGGGTGTTTCCTGCCTCATGCACAATGAATGCTGGGATAGGCTCCAGCACCCCCTGTGGCTCAGGAGGATAAGTGGTTTTGTTTTGTTGGAATTACTTTGTTTCCTTCCTTTGACCGTTTTCAGTCGTTTATTCAGGAGGTTTGGTTATGCTGACCTTACACTAAACGATTTTCCATCGATTTTAATGTCGCAGACAAATTTCCAAAGTCGGAACAAAACCATGAGAGTCTTGCTAGAGTTGCGTCGCGCTCGCGTCATCTCGATCATTCAGTGTAAGGTGGTCAGGATTGCAGGTTTAAGTCAGTCTATTTCTCGTCCTGGTATTCCGATAAAATCAACCGTGTTTAATGTTATCGTACGTCGTAGGTCTCGGCTCACACAAATAGTAACGTGAACATTGTCGACAACCAATAGGAGAGCTCTTTTCAGCTCCAAACGGGAAGCCGCGAGCCAAGTACAGGAATCTCTGGCTACACGTTATCCTATCTTGTAACGAAGGGTAGTTATGCTATGCTAAAGCTAACTAGCTAGCTAGCTAAAACACTGCCGAATAGGGCTACAGTGTTTACATTTAGCCTACCAGCAAACATGATGGGAAATAAGCTCAAATCTAGTTGCAGTCTTGTAAATAGTGACTCTGCAAGATTCCCAGTCTTTGCAGAATCATAGTCTGTGACTAAAAGTCTGTGACCTGTCTTTAGATGTGAGAGGGGTCAGACTTTAGTCTATTAAATGTCTTTTCAGAATCTTTTCATAGTCTCCTAGTGTATGGTTAGCATTAGCTGTTAGTTGGTTGACGAGCAGTTTTCAGTAGTGTGTGCAGGAAGTTTTAATAATTTGACTGGGAAGTTCTGTAGTTTGAGCAGGACGTTTGGTAGTTTTCGGTAATCTGAGTGGGTGGTTTGGTAGTTAGTAATCTGAATGGGTGGTTTGGTAGTTAGTAATCTGAATGGGTGGTTTGGTAGTTAGTAATCTGAATGGGTGGTTTGGTAGTTTTAGTAATCTGAATGGGTGGTTTGGTAGTTTTCGGAAATCTGAGTGGGTGGTTTGGTAGTTTTCGGTAATCTGAGTGGGTGGTTTGGTAGTTTTCGGTAATCTGAGTGGGTGGTTTGGTAGTTTTCGGTAATCTGAGTGGGTGGTTTGGTAGGTTTTTAAATCATCTGAGTAGTAGTTTTTAGTATTTTGAGGGTGAGGTTTGTTGGTTCTCAGTGGCTTGACCAGAAGGTTTGATAGTTTTCAGTAGTTTGGGTTGGAGGTTCTGTAGTTTATAAGGCTCTGAAATCAGCCCTTAACAAACAGACTACATGTCAGCGACTGACCAGAAAACACCACATTCAGCTTCATCTGGAGAACCCTGAAAGAGCACCACCTGAGAGTCATACAGCTTTATAGCTCAGTAACATTACAGGAAACTACGTTTTGTGCTTTCAGAGCTGTTGTATAAAGCTGCAGAGCACTGGAGATGGCGTAGAGGTGGTGCGCTGTGGTGACGAGCTTCACAGCTGTGATCTAATGCACTTAACTTGTATGTTCACAATCACAGTGATAACACGCTCCCTCCAGTGTTCTACCGTTAAACGTGCCACGTTTCTGAAACGCTAGACACGCACAGACTTCATACTCAACCAAAGTTTGACAGCACTATGCCGCATGCATGGATGTGACGGAATCACAGAAACGAAGGAAATAAGGAAACGCTCTTCATATCCACCGACTCCCCGAGGATCCACGCGAGCATCCTCCGACTCCCTGCAGCAGCTCACTGTCACTCCGCCTTAACATCTCATTCAGAGAATGTAAACAGAAACGCCTGCATCTTTAATGGCGGAACAGGAAATGTGCATTCTCCCAGAGAGTCTGCTGGAAGAGTTTTACTCCACGTGGAGATGTTCCTAATGCTGCTGTTAAGTGGCCCTCTAGTTACACCTGCCTCAAACCGCACGCTGACAGATTAATAAAGGAGCCGTGTTGAGTTTGACCCTCAGCGGTCTGCTCATAAATCAGCTGAACTGGTAAACATTCCAATAATAAATAACAGACATTTAAAAAATCACTGGCTCATTCAAGAATTAAGTAATCAATTACTCTGCATCTGGTATTCATGCGCTGCCTGCTTGTAATGTTGTTTGAGTAATTGGGCTCCAGGGTGGAATGTGTGAGAAGAAAGAGGCGGATGATGCTCAGAAAACTTTTTGCAGCTTCTTCTTTATCGTCATCATCATCATCTTCATCATCACACAGGACAGAAAGCTGCTTCTCCATCAGTTCTATGGAGGCATTAATCTGGCCATATTTGCACTCTACCTGATATCAATGGTCAAATCTTACAACGTACCTCCAACTCCTACAGACGCAAGTACAACTGGACCCACCACCAATCACCACACCAGGAAATCAAGCAGAGTCACGATATAAGGGGGCTATTAGGGGGTGCCGACCTCAATTTCACCCTGTATATGGTCTGTACTTGTTGGAGCAGGGGTCTGTCTCACGAAGCAAGACTTCCTGCTTGGATAAAATTAAGCTTTGTTTAATTACATCATCTATAGATCTATAGATTATGGTTGATCCCTTTTCCCAGGATAGATTACCATGACATTTTAGGACTAAACTGCTCCAGAGCCAGATAAATTCAGGATCTAAGCTCATGACCCATCAGCAACTGATTGGCTGTCCCTAAATGATCAGAAGCTCAGAATCTCCTGATCAACTGGGGTAACTTTCTGACCAATCAGGGGCAACCTTCTGACCAATCAGGGCAGGCTTTGGACTAATCAGGGGCAGTGGTCTGACCAATCGGGGTTAGCCTCCTAACCAATCAGAAACAGTCTTCTTACCAGTCAGGGGTAGCATTTTAACCAGTAAGGGGCAACACTCTGACCAATCAGAGACAGCCTTCTGACTAATCAGCGATAGTCTTCTGACCAATCAGGATCAGGCTCCTGACCAATAAAGGGCAACCTTACGGCCAACAAGAAACAGTCTTCTGACCAATCAGGGTCAGTCTTCTGGCCAATCAGGTTCAGCTTCCTGACCAATCAGGGTCAGTTTTGTGACCAATTAGGGACAATCTTCTGACCAATTAGGAACATCCTATTGAACATAACACTCTGTTTAAGGTCACTCTTTTCCTTTGTGGTGTTTGTGATGTCACTCAGGTGATAAAAGCCTCAGTGTTCAGTGGAGTAACCTGATCACATGGTGCAGATATTAGCACTAACAGCGCTGCTTTACATCCTAACACACACAGTACAGCGCTTCCTTCTATCCAGTTTGGGAAACTCCTGTCAGTCTCCTGAAAAAGGAATAGCTGGTCCCGAATGTCAGTTTGGACTAGACTTTAAATTTGTAGAGTTCTGTTTATCTCCAGCCAGAACACACAGGTTGGTCTCCAGTGGGAACGCCGTTTAGGAGTGTTTTTCTGGGATCACGTCTTTCACAGCGCCTGATCTTCAGTGTGCAGTGATGATAAAGAGGAACTGTAGAGGAATCTAATAATCTGGACTGTGTGTGTGTGTGTGTATGTATGTATGTATGTATGTGTGCATGTGAGTGCATGTTTGAGTGCGTGTGTGCATGTGTATGTATGTGTGTGTGCGTGCATGTGTGTGCGTGTATGTGTGTGTGTATGTGTGTGCGCACGCGTGTGCGTGTTTGGGAGAGCTCACGCACCAGCGGTTTTGTGATGTTGGAGAGTTTTCTGCTCGGCTTGGTTCTCCTGCAGCGGCGTCTCAGTCTGATGGAGGGCAGAAACACAATCCGACTCTAACGGTCCTGGAGAACGTCCTCAGACTGCTGCTTTACTTCATTAGCTGCTCCCTGGACGCTTAATTGTATGAAAGTGGAAGAAAAGCGGTTCCTCCTCCGGTTCCTCCGCTGCGTGTTCTGTAAATATTGGATGAAAGCCTTAAGTAACGATTGTTGTTCTTTTACACATCAACTATTCATGCCTGCTAAAGGTTTGGGTGAGGTGCATCTTGGGAAAACTGAAATGAGACAGAACAGGGGGAAGAATAACGAGCGCACAGAGCTCACCTTAGGTCTGCAAAGCATGCTGGGAAACCACATTGAGGTCCTTTTCATCTGTCATCTTATTTTACAGGAGTTTTACTGAACTTCCATAAATAAATAACCACAAACATCCCTGAGTGAAAATACAAGTTTGGGAGTTCTTAAAGTACGGTAAATATGAAGAAGAGAGAGAGATACAGAGTTCTAGATAAATAGATAGATAGACAGACAGACAGAGAATTCTATAGCTAGTACTGTATATAGATAGAGTTCTAAACAGAGAGAGGGAGGTGTAAACAGAGAGTTGTAGATAGATAGAGAGTTCTAGATAGATAGACAGGTAGATAGAGACAGAGTTGTAAATAGTTCTAGAGAGATAGACAAGCAGGCAGACAGATAGTAAGGATGCACCGATCCGATATCAGCTCCGATATGAGTTATATCAGCTGGATCGGGTATCGGATAACTAGGACGATCCATCTAATTCGTTTGTTATGTGTGCTATTCTGTCAACAGCATGTTTGTGGGGTGCCTGTAGATGTAACGGGGAACTGTCACAGCTCAGAGAGGCTTGAACCGTGGTCACTGTGATTACAGACCAGCGCTACAAGGTGAGCTAACAGTTCCCCAGCAGAGTGGACTCTCAACGTGCAGAGGACAAACTTACAAACAGGGAACAAACAAAGACTGCCGGGAGGAAAAACTGGCAACGGAGCAAAACAAAACGATTTCCTCAAACAAAAACCTCACAATGAAACCCTCCTGACGCCCCACCGGAAAAAAATGATATATTTTTCTCTCGGTACTTCAGCGACGCGAGTGAGCTCTGAAGAAGGGGCGAAGCAACCTGCCTCGAGAGCCTCGAAACCTTCTACCAGCTAGTCACGGGAGACATGTGCACGTGGCACCGTGAACTCAAGACTGAGCAACCAAGGGCCGGCACTCTCAGGCTTAAGTAGCGTGAGCTGCAAGTGTTAGCGTTTGCCGCTTGATTGCTCATTGGTTGCCCTTTGTCTCCCCCGAGTGGCCGGAGGTGGATCTGCAGGAACCCGAGACCTTACAGTAGACTTGACTTACGAACAGGAACACCACCATGGAACGAGCCAGAGAGTCGGCTGTACGAGTGAGCTCAGTAAAGTAGTGTTTGTGTCAGTCCTGGTGCCGTACGTTGCTCCAACATGGTGAAGTATGCGGTTTATTCAATCAAGAACGGTATCGGATCCATATCGGGTATCAACGGACACGCAAAGTTTATGTATCTGTGCTGGTATCGGACCTGGAAAAGCTGGATCTGTGCGTCCCTAATAGATACAGAATTCTAGATAGAGTTCTACATAGATAAAAAGGGATCGATAGATAGTTGTTGACAGAGTTGTAGATAGAGTTCTAGATAGAGAGAGAGTTGTAAGTAGAGTTCTAGATAGATAGATAGATAGATAGATAGATAGATAGATATCTCTGTCCCCTGAGGTCAAGATGCCATTAAGTAGTCATAACGACACTTTATAAAGTATGTGACTTATCAGAGCCAGGTTCCATAATATCTGCCCATAAGAACGTTTCATACCACACTGTTACAGGCTTTAAGTGAAGTGAGTTTTAAATGATTAATAAACTTAATTTCAGCAAATTATCCCTTATAGAGCGTTATAGAGCGTTATAGATGTTCTTTAAGGCTCTATGAGCAGTGAGACTGTCTGACTGGTAATACACGATATGCAGTGTGAATATGTTGTTTTGCCCAATCAGGATTTTTTTAAGACACAAATTAGCAGTGCGTATCTAAAGCCATAGGTAATGTATGCTTATAATGTTCTTATGAATAGGTATAAGCACTGTGAGACCTGACATTATGAAGTTGCATGCTCTTCTTTTATAGAGTGTTATGCATGTAATTATAACTAGTTATAAGTTATTGCACTTGGGTCTGGCATTATGAATGCCATATAATACCTTATGAACATGTTTAGAAAGCATTATGAAGACTGCTAAGAAATGTTACCAACCTGTTTGTCACTCTTATCTTTATTGTTAATTTTGTTCTGATTTATTTCATGTTTTAAACGTCTTAGTTTGTGTTTATGGGCATGTACGTTCTGTTCATATGTAGAAGGTTAAAAGCTCTAATGTGTGTGAGCGTGAAGCGGATATATACCCTGATTAAATAACAGAAACAAGGAGACTGCACGGCCTCACTGGAGACAGACAGATGAATAGATAAAGAGACAGACAGGTGTGAGGTTCTCTGCCTCTGTGTTCCTCTGAACGAGAGCAGACAGTGTGTCTGTATCTGTCTCATTCACTTCACTCGCTCTTCTTACTTCTTTCATTCGGCCTCACATCTTAACTCGCTCTCTCTCCTCCTTCTACAGCACTTTAGCTCCACCCATTTGGCATACAGCAGTTTAGCTCCACCCATTCAGCCTACCGAATGGGGCTAAACTACTGTAGGCTGAATGGGTGGGGCTATTTATATCTCAAGACCTTAGCTCTCTTACTCTTTCTGCCCTGATGGTTCACCTGTTTGTGTTTTAGTGATCTCTCTGGAGTATAAACAGACATGCATCCTAATCAGTTGGTTGTGGTGGGCAAATGCAGAAGCCCAGGCACCACAGCACACGGTCATTCTGACAGACTGTAATACACTACAGGAAGTGTAGGG
>JAVGWN010003034.1:0-10614 GCA_034552555.1 Semaprochilodus insignis
GGTAGGGGTGGAGGTGGAGTGACACCAGGCCTTCTGGACATGATGCATGACAACAAACCGTTCATCTTGACGCTTCCACACACGGATTTGCTGGTCATCCTTGGACGATAAGTGTATATAGCAGTGTTGGCTGGTGTACCATGTGCACGCTGAGGAAGACCAAAGTGCAGAAACGTTCGGGTATTTTCTGTGAGCCCAAAACATATTTTGTGTACCATTCCAGTGCCGTTCAATTTGTTCTTTTGTTTAGACAGATTTTTTGTGGATTCAGCATGTTACAAGTGTTTTGGAGGGCAGCCTGTGTGTTTTAAGCCAGGAAACCCACACAGACACGGGGAGAACATACAAACTCCACACAGGAAGGACCCTGGTTGCCCGGCCAGGGAACTTAACCCAAGCCCTTCTTGCTGTGAGGCAACAGGGCTATCCAGTACACCACCTTGCCATCCCACAGTCACCAAGATAGAACATTGATATTACATACTACATCAGTTCTAAAAAAGCTGTGACAGTATGTGAAATGCTAATAAAACTGATTAACATATTTAGCAGCTACACAGACTGGGAGTGACTCAGTAAGGTCCTGGTAGGTAGTCACAGGTATCTGGAGCCATGCTGCCTGCAGTGCATCCCACAGCTGCTGGGGGGGGTGTGGGGGAGGATCCATAGAGGTGATGGTCCCACAGATGCTCAATTGGGTTCAAGTCTGAGGAATTAGGGGTCCAGGGTAGTACTTGGAAGTCTTGGTCATGCTCTTCCAACCAACGCTGGACATTTCTACCCATGTGGCATTGTCTTGCTGGAAGATCCCAGGGAAGACAATCAGCATGTATGGGTGTACGTGATCTGCAAGGATGGATTCATACCCAAATCAGAGTGCCTTCCACATGGGGCCAGGAGAACGTGGCTTCCTTCATAAGCTACACGCTGAAACGGTCAAAAGTAGGAAGTGGTCATAATAATGTGACTCAACTCCAAAACGTGTTCATGTGCAGGTTATCCGCTAATATGCATTACAGATGTTGGATTTACAAGTTTAGTCCCAAACAGAGCTAACGGTCTCTCTTTACTCTTACCGAGCTAATGGCNCCTGCCCAGCCAGACACTGAAGGAAGATTGACCGGGTTTCCCTGCTAACCGCCCCTGACCAGCTGCTTACCAGCCCAGCCAATCACTGATGAAGGACTAGTCAGGCTAATTTGTCCGCTATTGCCACCTGAACCGGACTATTATTCCACAATTAGTTCTTCATTCACTTCATTGTCACCACTATGACTAGATCAGCATAATTAGATACTCAATTGATGTTACTTTGAACAATTTCAAAATGTAGTTCAGACCAGAGGAGGATGATGGGTCCCCCCGTGTGAGTCTGGTTCCTCCCAAGGTTTCTTCCTCCAACTTGAGGGAGTTTTTCCTTTTCCACTGTCACCTACGGCTTGCTCACCGGGGGGCTTCTTTCTTTTCTCTCCTTAATGAATCATTATTACTGAATTTCTGTAAAGCTGCTTTGAGACAACATCAGTTGTAAAAATGCACTATATTAATAAATTTGATTTGATTTGAATTTTATGCTGGTAACAATCCGGATGGGCCATTTTCTTCTTTGGCCCAGAAAACATAGCCTCCATTATTTACATAAGCAGACTGAAAGGTCGACTCATCTGACCACAATACACGCTCCCTCTGAGCATTTTTCCCATGTGGCATCCTCTTGTAACAAGGGGGTTGAGGCAGGTTGCAAGTGCGGAGTGGCTTTATTTGGGGCATTCCGATCACTCATCACGGTCACAGTCCAGATGACAGGCAGGGGTCATAACACGGGCAGGCGACAACAGAGACACAGCCAAAACCAGAAACCAGGAGACAAGGCGAGGATCAGAAACATGGGCGAGACAAAGCAACTGAAATACAGATCAGACCTCCAGTTACAACACAAAGACTTTGCAACTGACAGAACAAACAGAGGGGTAGCAGTCTTAATGAGTCCAGGTGTGAGCAATGGGTGGAGCCAGGGAGGAGGTCAGAAGCCATGTGCAGTACCACGCAGGCTCAGGAGATGGTAGTATATGACACCTCGACTGATCCTTGACATCATACCTGCTCTGTGGTGGTCCTGTGGGGGTCCTGACCATTGAAGAACAGGGTAATACAGTATACAGAGAAACAGATGGACTACAGTCTGGAACTGTAGAACTACACAGTGCTCCTATATGGTCAGTGGAGCTGATGAAATGGACAGTGAGTGTGTATACAGGGAGGTGGTTTTAATGTATTAGCTGATCGGGTTGGTGTATATCTTGTATAACATCTTCTGCCATTACAGAGTTGTTTTTATAGTCTCTGCAGAAACCCTGTTCCCTCCTGTTACTGCAGGGCTAGATGTGGCGTAATGGCCCAGAAGTCATAGCTCGGAGCATACGACAAAAGGTGAAACTTCTGCTATGCTGTTCCCTCTGCGAGCACTAACCAGGTTATTACCGTTAGCCTCCTGCTTTAGCTCTGGTGCAATGTCTGGACACTCTGAACCGTAGTCCTAAGGCTAGGTTTTCAAATATGAGCCAGGTTTTGACTGGAATGTGGTCATTTCACAGCCTGTTTCTGTGATTTGATGCCTATCCTCGCAAGCCTTCGACATCTCCTTTGGTGTTCGACCACAGTCGCGGCTCCTGAGGCTAAATTATCGAGTGTTATGCTGGGATTTGACTTCCAGATTATATTAAATGCTGTAATGTGATTTCACTGCCTATTTCAGGAATCTAATACAGTGCAGAAGCCACAATGCCGGCTCCAGCTTTGCGCTGAGGAGTGCATTCCCTACTTGCACATGCCTGCCTTGGACCTGAAGGCCTTCATAATCAGCAGGGGGTTGAAATCGGGAGCAGGAACACTTTCGTAAGCTAAGCTTTATCTTGGTTACTCAAGGTTCCACTAGTTTAAACGTGATGTCTAACGTTACAGAACAACTTTACGTAGTTGCTATCAGTTAGCTTGACAGTTTAAACAGGAACTCTCCTATTGGTTAGGACTTCAGGAGCTGAAGTAAAAGCCTGACACCCCGTAGGTTAACTATCATCATCGTTACAATGTGACAGAGGAATCAGGCAAGTGGGACCAATTTTGTGAGAATGTCATCACTCTATGGATGTTACGTTCTGGATACGTCGCTGACTGCAGTGCTGTCATCAGTGTTGCTATCAGTGTCAAACTAATTAATGAGCTTCTGTTAAAGACTGGTGGACTGAGAGACACTAGAGTCTCTTCACCTACACTGAGCTGATTAAGAGTCTTGTTCCAGAAATGATAATAGGACATTAGAGCCATAATAAATCATGCTCCTGTTACTCTCCATACTTCAGTACATTTGAAGGTACATACACTCATTATTAAAAAAACAGTTGCACAGATAGCTGTACCCAGAAGGAATCAACCGACAGGAATGAAACTTGGTGGGTAGGTTTGACATTGTGTGACATGCAAATGACTCAAGTTTCACGCTCAGCCGTGCATGTGACGTAAGCAAGGATGGACCTTATCGCTGTACCTGACTTGGGTCAACAGTCACGATTGCAGACATTTAGTGAGCAGTGATGCCCTCCATGAGTCATCCTGTTAGTCATCCTGGCAGACGGCTTCACCACGCAGGACTACAAGCACGCAGACCGTTACGACCATCACCAAAGACTGCAATGGTGTTGTACCAGACTGTCATGGAGTGACTCAGAATGGCAGCGGGTCATCTTCAGTGCAGACCAACGAATCCGTGTGTGGAGGCACCGTGCTCAGCATGAACGGTTTGTTGTCACGTTTCACACGCCCGAAGACCTGGTGTCAGTCCACCTCCACCCCTACCGCACAATCATTATCACAGGACACCATTAGGAACCTCTACAACAAACATGACGGCCCGACACCATACTGAGAGACACTCCTTCTGTATGTGTAGTTCAGTAAATATTGATCATATCAGTCTAAATGTATCATCATTTATTGTTCCTGGTGACCTTTATCTTCCTTCCCAATAGCACTGCAATCCCACACCTCCTTCTGGGTGCAGCTGTTCTTTTGGTGATGAGTGTACTTTAGTACCCTTTAGACCTCAAGTGGAGGTCAAAAGGGAGGAACTTCTACTTCACCCAACCCCTGCCTGACTGTGAATACGAGCTGCGGCCTAATCAGTGGGATGTTAGAAATAGAAAACAGCGGCGGTACTATACCAGCCTCTCCACTGAAAGGGTCACTGTGAAAATGCTACATGCTAAAACATGCTAAACATGCTAATGTGTCTGTCACAAATGAACAACTGCAAGTGAAACATGGAGCATTAGAAGCTTCAAATGTCTATTATTCATCAAGAACCAGCAAAAAAATGGCTGTTAGCTTAGCACTAACAAATCCATAGAAGCCCATAGATTAGCATCATCACTCAACATGAGCAAAGCTAAAAGCAAAACCAGATTTATTGCGAGAACAGGCAAGTAAGCTCAGCAACAATGTCAAGTCAGACATACCAAAAGGGGCAAAGACAGAATCGGAAACCAAAAGACATGCAAGAGGCGACAACCAAACAAACCCCAAAGTACAAAACGGGTGCATTTCCCAAAACCAAAGCTGACAACTATGTTACCAACTTATATATGCGATGCAAGTATTTCCCAAAACGATGGTTGGAACTATGAAGGTAACTATGTTGGTAACTTACACAGTCTGAACCATCGTTAAGCGACACAGGTGTTTCCCGAAACCGTAGTTCCACCGAATGTGCACAAACACTGTAGGTAGACATGTGTGTAGAAGCTTAGTTTCTGGTGATGACGTCATCGATGACGCAGGAATAACAGGGTATGACCGGTTCGGGAAACGGTCATACTTCAGATGTTAGTTCGTTTAACGATGCATCGTACCACGTTAGTTCAGTGCTAGCCTCTGTCGTTGTACGGGAAACACACCCCAGATCAATAACTGACCAGCAAACAGAGAAACACAAGGAAGCAATACCTCCCAAAGTGAAGATGCAAACAAGCCAAGAGATTGCTAACAGGTGAGGGTAATTAGAACTCAGGAGACACTGACCAGGAGAACATTTCAGGGCTGTGTTTCCCATACAACGACAGAAGCTAGGACTGAACTAATGTGGTTCGATGCAACTAACTAACATCTAAATTACGACCGTTTCCTGAACCTGTCGTACCTTGTTCGTACCACAGTGGTTTGAACCATGTTGGTTTAAACCACCATAGTTCAACCAACCATGTTTCCAAATGCGGTTCGGTCAGACTTTCACAAGGTGAAACCTGCAAAAACTCACCAACCTGGTAATACAAGGCCAAAATAAGAGAATCAGTGTCACTTATTTAATGTATTATTCAGGCTACTCATATTTATTCATATTGTAATCATATAACCACCACCACCATCCATAATAATAATAATAATAATAATAATACAATCAATAATTAAATGCAATTAAAATCATTATAAATAATGAAAACAATAACAATAATAATGTTAAAATTAATTTTAAATATAATATTAATAGGCAACACTTCTTATAAAATCACTTCTTCCAAAAAACATAGAAGAACTATTAGCTATGTAAAATACAAAAGGCCACTGAACAGCATAATTGAGTGGCACAGCTGGAGAAACATGTGCATATAATGTGACACTGTGTTGAAAAGTTTTTCTACAGATGTAGATTCAAAACCAAGGTGACTTTCTTGTCATTTGTTTTCTGTAATGGTAGTGAAAGATTTATTAAAGCACTGTAATTTTTTTTTATGTTGTCTTTTATGATACATGTTTGTGATAAAGACTAACCTGATGGCATCTTTTTCGTAGGCCTGGGCTAACGTTACACAGCTGACCCACACGTGAGTTACAGCGATTTGATAAGTGCAGCCGTACCACAGAGATATATAGATATCAGGATGTACATTAAGAACCACATGTTTACAGCATTCGATGTTCTAAATGTTCATACCAGGAGACTGATGTAAATTATTGCAGCTTACTGACTGTCATAAACGGATCCACCACAGGAGTGAGGAGTCAAGCGCAGGTTTAATAAGATAAAGCTCAAAGTCCAAACAAACCAGGTCCAATACCAGAAAATCAGTCCAAAATTCACCAAACAAGAATGCAGCCGACAAACACGAACAAAGTGCCAAAACCATAAACCGAAGCAAGGAATCAAAACCAGAAAAGCAGTAAATACAAAGCACGGTTCAGAATTGCAGGGCAAGCCAATACAAGACTTCACAATGAACAAAGGATAACATGGAGCTTATAAACACACAAAATGGCCACTGATTACAATCAGGTGAGAAACCAAGGGCTACAATTCAGGTGAGAGCGACCTCTGTGGGCAGGGAGGGGAAACAGCAGCAGGAGATGTGACACTGACAGGCCTCCTTCTACTGCGTCATCGATGACATCATCACCAGGAACTAAGCTTCTAACCACATGTCTACAGCAGTAGTTCCAACTATACACCTTACCCACTGTGTTTGCGAACGTTCGGTGGAACTACGGTTTTGGGAAACACCTATGTAAGTTACCCACGTAGTTCCCTCCATAGTTCCAGACATGGTTTTGGGAAACACTTGCATCGCAGCTGTATCGTTCCAACTCGTACAAGTTGCTAACCACGTTATGGTTTGTGGACATGTGATGGTGATCTCATGAAGTGGTGGAGTGTGAGGATTGTAGTCTGGAGAGTTGGAGGTGGAAGGAGAACCCGGAAGCGTGACAGATTTTTCCTGGTTTCCTGACTGGGTATGACCCAAATCACAGGTCTTGATCTTACAATAGGTATAGGTCTCCTATGGGAATATCTGAAGCCCTGGATACAAGATCCCATTACTCGGCCTGTGCAAGATTAAAAACTGTTGCGGTTTGCAAACACAGAATGTGAGATGTTGTGAAGCAGAAATTGAAATATGAAATAATAAAAGCATCAATGGTATACAGCTCAACCCCCCCTGCCTACCTCCCACCTCCCAAACAACCAATGCAAAACAAAACAACGCTTCATTGTTCATCTCCACTGTAGAAGTTACCCAGGACCCTCTGTCTGCCCACTGAAAAGCTCTTATTGCCAAAAGCAGCTGCGGTGTGAATAAGAGTCTCCACTAATTTGTCAACACAAGAGCGTTTTTGTGAGCAGCTCCTGCTCGCGGTGATTGCACTCGTTCATCAAGCGACACAAAGGCGAGGATTTAGAGAACAAGCACTTTACACTGGAAATCCTTCCATCTCAATTAGCACACATGGCCACAGATAGGATGCCACAGGATAGAGCGCCAAAGAAACAGTAGTTGTGAACACGCTACTAACTGTGGATTCGACTTAAGGGCCCACCATGAAACTGGGTCCAGGCCACTTGTACTTAATGAGGCATCGCCAAGGCTGCACCTGAGTGTTGTGATATTTTAGCTTTGGAATATAATGGGCACTCGAGCAGGAGAGCGGCCATTATAATACTTATCCTACTCAGCATTGATTATTCCTTTAATGAGAGCTATTTCATCCCAAGAAGCAATTCCAAAAAAGCTGGGACAGTGTATGAAATGCTAATAAAAGCAGAAAGCAGAGATAGGTCAATTCTGTTTGACCTCTATTAAACTAAAAATGGTACAATAGACTGATATTAGACTTAACGTCAAAAGAACAGCTGCACCCAGAAGGAAGTGTGGGATTGCGGTGCTGTTGGGAAGGAAGATAAAGGTTACCAGGAACAATAAATGATGATACATTTAGACTGATATGATCAATATTTATTGAGCTACACATACAGAAGGAGTGTCTCTCAGTATGGTGTCGGGCTAACGCAACATGCCAGACGTCTTGGCATGGAGTTGTAGAGGTTCCTAATGGTGTCCTGTGATGATCCATCCCATGCAGCTTGAATATTCTCACACAGTTCCTGCAGATTGTGCGGTAGGGGTGGAGGTGGAGTGACACCAGGCCTTCTGGATGTGTGACGTGTGACAACAAACCGTTCATCTTGGTGCTGACCACCAAGACAAAAGCGGGACCCACTGAAGAAGACTCCATGACAGTCAGGCACGACACCATTGCAGTCTTTGGTGACGTTGACGTGGTGTTAATGGTCTGCGTGCATGTAGTCCAAAGGTGCTTTCAGGATGGCTCATAGAGATTTTTTTTTTTTTTGTGGCTGTTGGGTCAGTCAGGTACAGTGATAAGCCCCGTCCTTGCTTATGTCACATGCACGGCCGAGCGTGAAACTTGAATCAATTGCAAGTCTCATGATATCAAATCTACCCACCAAGTTTCATTCCTGTCGGTTGATTCCTTCTGGGTGCAGCTATTTGTGCAACTATTTTTGATGAGTGTTTATGGTGCTTTCAGCAGCCATGTTAACATGCAGCCTGTTAATGTGTTAATAATAAAACTAATAGCTCAATCTGAACAGTACACATCTCAGTCGGAATAGACTAGTCCAACTGAGGCCATTCCAAATTCAATTTCTGTCCAATTGAACGAAGTGGATAGATAGATAGATAGATACTTTATTGATCCCGAAGGAAATTTAGCAGCCAGTAGTGGTTTCACAAAACAGCACAGTAAAACAGTAAAACAAATACAAAAAACAGGGTTGTGCAGTATGAACACCTAAATGGGTAGGTACCGGCAGCAGTATTATTAACTGTTAACTGTTTATAAACTATAAACTATACCTAGTACAGTTCACTATGGATATAAATATATAAATATCTATATAAATATAGAAGGTATAGCATGGCGTCCTCTACTCCCACTTTCTCCCTGTAGGCGAACTGCAGGGGGTCCATTGCGTGTTGAACCTGGGATAATCCTGTTAACAATCCATTAAATAGAAGAATAATAGACATGTAAACACCTGATTACATTACCAATCAGGAAAATTCAAGAACGTTCTCTGCTGAAACTGGTCTGCACATCATAAAGCACATCAACATCAGATGGAAGTTTCTCAAATCAATGTATTACAAGGTTCAGAGCCAGAGTGGTAGAAGCGGTGGGACTGGCATCCTGCTTATGTGTCTCAGAATGTTGCAGGGCATGACATCATCCTCTCGACCTTTGATATTTATTTGGGCAAAACATTAAATATATCTTGTTCTTTTTTGGTTCTGATATTTGTCAAATATGTATTTTCCAGTTTTACCTACCGGCCTAACTTTTTTCAGAACTGGGTTTGAACATGAACAGCTTACTAGGCGAGCATCAGGTGGACATACAGACCGGAGAAATAGAGCTGTGGTTGTGGAGGGCAGCCTAGGTCCAAACACCAGCCTCTTCTAGTGAATCAAACGTCCTCACAGCTTCAACAAGGAGGGATTTACTGCTTTCTTCCTTTGGTGCATTCGGCCAATCGATATATGGATCCTTTCAGTTCTGAAGTGGAACCGCAGACTGCTGACCTCAGGACAGCTGGGCCTTTTCCCGGCTAACAGTACCTAACAGGGGAATTCCACCAGTATTTCATAATTTCACTTTCTATCACTTTGACCTCTGTGTTACAAACCTGTACGAGAACTCATCAGACTGACCTACACCTTAATTAGAACCGAGATCAAAGTGAATCACACTGATAAGCGGTCACTGTAGGCCAGTGAGGGGTTTATTGTGTTACCTGTGAGGTGGTGGAGTCATGATGCTGCTATTACCATCTCATCTACTCAAGAAGTGGACTAAATATGACAGTGTATAAGGCCATAAATGTGTATGTGGCACTGCTAATTACTTTTGAATCATTAACTACAACTAAGGAGCTTGAGAAGTACTTCACAGAGCTTATGAGCAAATCATGAACTTATAAATAAAGTGTATGCAATAGTCTATAGTGACATAAGTGCAATAGTCTATAGTAAACATAGTAATAATAACAATATTAATAACCATCTTTACAGTACAACATTCATATCTTAACATGCTTTATATATGTATAAGCTCACCAGACAAAAAATAAGTCCCCTTACCTATTTAAGGTGGTAGTAACTTCAGGCTCCTACAGACGGCGCTGCACGAGGACGATAGGGAAGAGGTGCTACAGTGCAGTGAGTGTCTCATTCCATGTGTGGTAAATGGCTCCAAAGCAGATGTTAATGATTGGCTAAAAGGAGTGACTGCATTTGGGCATGCCAAAGACCATAGTGTGAAGGAAGTAGCTGAATCTGCAGTTGTATGGAAGTGTACGGTCATACGGGTCTACCAGCAGTGGCTAAAATCCCAGTTTACAGGGAATTAGTCTACATAGCTTTTCTATACACCTCTTTTACTGGATCAAGTCAAGTCAAGTCAACATTTATTTATATATCGCTTTTTACAACAGATGTTGTCACAAAGCAGCTTTACAAAGAATCTGGTGTCCGAGCCCCCAGTAAGCAAGCCCAGGGCGACAGAGGCAAGGAAAAACTCCCTCAGAAAGAGGAAGAAACCTCGAGAGGAACCGAGACTCAAAAAGGGGAACCCATCCTCCTCGGGTCAACACCAGATAACAAGACAAGCAAAGGAAAGGAGTGAAATAGAGAAATAAAAGTCTGATTAGTCTGTAATTAAGTAGCTGGGTCATCGGATGGGTCAGCGGGACGCAGGCCAAGCTTCCAC
>JAVGWN010003035.1:0-10613 GCA_034552555.1 Semaprochilodus insignis
TTCACTGTAAGACTAACCACGGGTCACTATTGCCCTTCTTCTTTATGTGTTATAACTGCTTATTAATACTTTGTAAAGTGTTTATGGCCTAACTTGTAACCTTTAATATACTAATTAATTAAACTAAAGTCTTTGTAAAGGTAGCCTTATTCTAAAGTGGTGCTGTTACCTGTAACTGAATACCTAATAGCATGTAACACCTCCACCAGCACCAATAGCAGCTGTGATTGGATTTGGCATGTACTGGACAAGTTTCTGGATGTAGGCCACATCAATGTTCAGACCCTCTTGTATCAAAGAATTGGTCAGTTGGTCCAGATTTGGTGGATGCCTTCCCTGGCCCAATTCCGAGGAGAATTCCCTGTAGACTGGGATTTTAGCCACTGCTGGTAGACCCGTATGACCGTACGCTTCCATATACCTGCAGATTCAGCTACTTCCTTCACACTATGGTCTTTGGCACGCCCAAATGCAGTCACTCCTTTTAGCCAATCATTAACATCTGATCTTTGGCAGATCTAAATAAGATCTCATGTTGAAGGTCAATGTGTAGTACCAGCTGATACCAGTAGTACCAGTAGAGACCAGGGGTATCTATACTTTGACTCAAATGTTAGAGGTGTGGTTTGTCAACTTCTGATCACACTGCACTGCAATGTAACACGCTGCATTGTAGCCTATTGGGCAGTATCAGAATATATGGTGTGCCATGCCGCATCACACTGTATTGTGTCATGACTAGCATGTTAGCTTATAGCTAGCTGCTAGAATGTGATATACACACTACGATAAGAACTTCAGGCACATCAGATCAAGACTCCACTATATCATATCACATATCATATCATATCAAATCATGGATTTTGTGACTCGCCACAGCCTTAATAACGAGAGACAGATGGAGAGAGGCCGAGAGGGAGGGAGTGAAGGTTAGACACTCAAAGAGAGCATAGGGAGACAGATGAGAGAGCTGGGACACCGAGAGGCGGCAGAGGAGCAATAGCAGCCGAGACAGGCAAATGAAGACGGAGAGAAAGAGAGAGAGAGAGAAGAGGTATGGAAACAGAGATACATAATGAGTAGTTATGTAACAATACAGCATGTCGTATTGCAGTGCAGGGGTGTCCAATCTTGGCTGCTGTGGCTGCAAGTTTTTATTCCCAGCTATCTGAAGCACTTCAGCTTCTTTAATCGGTTGGTCTCAGTCTTCAAAACAATCGATCAAGTGAGCTCTCGCTGGGTTGGAATGAAAACCTGCAGCCACCCCGGCCTTTCGGAGATAAGGCTGGACACCTGTGATGTAATGTATTGTATTTAATTGTATTGTTGGGTGTCATATTGTATCAAACCGTATTACATTTACATTGACACTCACTGACCAAAACAATAACTCACCAAGAAGGAGTAGTTGGAATGGAATGAAGTGTTCTATGTGTGAATGTGGATATACAGGGGTTGGACAATGAAACTGAAACACCTGTCATTTTAGTGTGGGAGGTTTCATGGCTAAATTGGACCAGCCTGGTGGCCAAACTTCATTAATTGCACATTGCACCAGTAAGAGCAGAATGTGAAGGTTCAATTAGCAGGTAAGAGCACAGTTTTACAGTTCTGCTCAAAATATTGCAATGCACACAACATTATGGGTGACATACCAGAGTTCAAAAGAGGACAAATTGTTGGTGCACGTCTTGCTGGCGCATCTGTGACCAAGACAGCGAGTCTTTGTGATGTATCAAGAGCCACGGTATCCAGGGTAATGTCAGCATACCACCAAGAAGGACGTTTTCCTCCACCAGCATCACGTAGTGACCTGGCCACTATCCTGCAAGAAGAATGGCTTAAAATCCCTCTGACCACTGTGCAGGACTTGTATATGTCATTCCCAAGACGAACTGACGCTGTATTGGCCGCAAAAGGAGGAGGAGACCCTACACCATACTAATAAATGATTGTGGTCTAAAACCAGGTGTTTCAGTTTCATTGTCCAACCCCTGTATGTAAGTGATTACAGTATTACAGTGAGAGGAGAAGTTGATTGGGGGAAACTGTACGGTTGAAAGTAGCTCTAGTACCCTGTTGGGCCACCTCTAGCCTGGATACAAGTTGAGATAAGGTTGGGCATGGAGGTGTTCAGGTTCCATATGGCACCTTGCGGGACAATTGCCCACAGATGCTGCAGCTGGGCCTGTAGGTCCTGCACACTCCCAGCTGGTCCCATAAATGCTCAGTTGGTGATTCAATTTGGTGACCGGGCAGGCCAAGGAAGAGTTGCTTCCTGGGAAACCTTTGCCATGTGTGGACAAGCATTTAGCATCCTGCCGAAAAATGCCAGTTGGAAGCCCTGCCATGAGAGGCAACGCATGTGGCTGGAGAGCATCCTGCACATACCACTACAACGGGTGAAAGGCTGTAGTATGCTGGCTCCCCAGATCATCACCCCAGCGGTTGGGGCAGTGTTTCACTCCACAGCAAAGGCAGGATCGACGCGCTCACTACGAGACCTCCATACCCGAACCCAACCGTTGTCGGATCACAAACAGAACCTGGATTTAACGCTAAAGGCGATACAGGTCCAGTCCATAGCAGTCCAGGTTTCTTGTTCACAGTACCACTGCAAACTAAGGTGATGGTGGCTGGTTGTCAATGGCAGGGCACATAATCGGCACCGTGGCACCAAATTTCCCTTCGCTAAGCGCCTGGAAATGGTCCAGGGGTGTGTAATGAAGGTGGCACCCGTGTCTGGATGGTTTTGCAGCTGTCCAAAATTTCTCTTCTGGGTTAGTTGTTTGAGTACATTGATGGCATTTAGCAGAGAGCGGCTTATATAAGTGCTTCGTGTTCAATCAAAGTATGTATCCTAGCTACCCAGCCAGTGCTCGTACCTGGAAAGCAGATAAGGAGTGGTTCACTAAGAGATGGTCTTCAGTGTGCGTTTGAGGACTGCGAGAGAATCTGCTGTTTGGACAGCCAGTGGAAGTTCATTCCATCATCTGGGCTTCCGGTCAGAGAAGAGTGTTGATGCTTGTCTTCCATGGATCCTGAAGGATGGTGGATCAAGCTGAGGTAGAACCCGAAAGTTGAAGGGCTTGAAGTACAGGCTCTTGACTATTGCCGTAAAGTAGGGAGGGGCTGGTCCATTCTTGGCTTTGTAGGCAAGCATGAGTGAAGGAGGGAGTGCAGCAATGGAGTGACATGAATGAACTTGGGAAGATTGAAGACGAGCTGTGCTGCTGCATTTTGGATCAGATGCGTGGGCTTGATGGCACAAAGAGAAAGACCTGCCAGGAGCGGGTTATGGCAGTCAAGCATTGAAATGACAAGAGACTGGACTAGCAGCTGTGAGAGAGAAACATATTATATCACAGCTCATTGTATTGTATCATCTACTATCCAGTTGTGTAAGAGCACATTGAATCGCATCATTCAATACAGAATTGTATCACAGTGAATCTCTGTACTGTAGTGATACTATTCTATGAGATGGTATGAGCTTATTGTGTTGCATCATACAGTATTATATCAAACTGTCTAGCAGTGCTCCATATTATATCACAGCATGGCCTTATTTATTCTAGCCCATTGTATTATATCACAGCATGTCACATTTTATCACAGTGACACATAATGTATCGCTGGAATGTGACATTTTAGCTTGTAGCTTGAGGCTAAGATATTAGCTTACACCTGCAGTAGAAACAGTGGAAACCAAGAGCCGTAGAGCCGTACCAGAGCCTGATCTTGACTTGCTGGGAGGGGTGCAGTCCAGATCACGGCAGGAGCAACTTAGTGGCTGAGTGTAAGTTCATACACTGATGTGCCATGACCCTAGATCAGTGAGATCGGGCCTTATGGGTATGTTTAGGTCTCTTAATGAAGGACATGTCAAGAGCCATCAAGTGGAAGACCTAATCTAGAGTACAGGTACACTGTATTGCCAAAAGTATTCGCTCGTCTGCCTTCACAAGCATATGAACTCGAGTGACATCCCATTCTTACTCCATAGGGTTTAATATGATGTTCCACCCTGTACAGCTATAACAGCTTCAACTCTTCTGGGAAGGCTTTCCACAAGGTTTAGGAATGTGTTTATGGGAATTTCTTCCAGAAGCGCATTTGTGAGGTCAGACACGGATGTTGGACGAGAAGGCCTGGCTCGCAGTTTCCGCTCTAATTCATCCCAAATGTGTTCTATCGGGTTGAGGTCAGGACTCTGTGCAGGCCAGTCACGTTCTTCCACACCAGACTCCCTCATCCACGTCTTTATGGACCTTGCTTTGTGCACTGGTGTGCAGTCATGTTGGAACAGGAAGGGGCCGTCCCCAAACTGTTCCCACAAAGTTGGGAGCATGAAATGGTCCAGAGTCTCTTGGTCTGCTGAAGCATTAAGAGTTCCTTTCACTGGAACTAAGGGGCCGAGCCCAACTCCTGAACAACACCCCCACATCATAATCCCCCCTCCACCAGTTTGGAGGTCTGTAGCGACTGACTCTGCAGAAACTTGGTGACCTCTGCGCACTATGCGCCTCAGCATCCGCTGACCCCGCTCTGTCATTGTATGTGGTCTATCACTTTGTGGCTGAGTTTCAGTCGTTCCCAATCGCTTCCACTTTGTTAGAATCCCACTGACAGTCGACTGTGGAATATTTAGTATTGAGGAAATTTCACGACTAGACTTGTTGCACAGGTGGCATCCTATCACGGTACCACGCTGGAATTCACTGAGCTCCTGAGAGCGACCAGACAAGGAAAATCAGCTGGAGAAAAAGTCACTTAGACTGACAGAGGTTGGGAACATCACCCAGATCCAGACAGTCACACAGACAGGGAAGTCATCCGGACTGAGAAAGTCTGTCAAAACTGGGATAATCATAATCTCTCAGGACTTGGAAAACATCCAGATTGGGAAAATATATCCAGAGTGGGAAACTAATTTAGATTACTATATTGCCACATGGTGAGGACATCACTCGGACCAGATTGTCACATCTATCCTTTTTCCACCGGCTTGGTGCTGGTGCCGGTGCCAAAATCTCCACCCCAAAAATCTGTTTGTGACCAGGAAAATCTGTGCTGTGCCAGCCCCATGAACTCGCTGGTCTGGAACGGTGGAACCAGTGACACAAGTGGCAAAAGGGCGTGGCGCTGCCGTTACTACGTAAAGTTGCTGATGAGTGAAAATGACCCATCAGTGGTCTGCCATGTTGTTTTTAGGTGTTGTCTGCCGACTTGTGCTTCCGGACCTGGACTCCCACATACAGATACACATAATCGTTTGACTCCTACATCAGTGAAAAAGTTCCAGACCAGCGAGGCCTGTTGTTAACAGGTTCAATAGATCCTGGGAACCAGCACCAGCTCTGGCATGAGCACTGGCACTTTGTTGGTGGAACTAACAGACTCAGAAAGTCATCCAGACTGAGGAATTCACTCTAGACTGGGAAAAACATCCAGACAGGAAAATCACTTCAGAGAGAGAGACTGGCAACATCACACAGGGGGAAAATCAGTACAGACAAGAAAAATCATAGACTGGCAACAGCCTGGAAAACCACTCAGACTGGTAAAATCATTCAAACTGGGAATATCATGCAGACATCAGTGTGGGAAAGTCACACAGACTGGGATAATGGCACAAGCTGAAAGCATCGCTCAAACCCAGATGGTCACACAGACTAAAAAAAATCATCCAGATTAGGCAATTCAGTTAAGACTGGGAGAAACATCCAGACTGGGGAAATCGTTCTGCTTTGGGATAGTAAGAGACTGGGAACACCACATTGAAGGGGAGGGAATTTTCATGCAAGAAAATCACTCCAGCCCGGGAAAATTACTTACAGAGGGAAAAAATTTCAACTTGGAAAATCATTTAGACTGGTAACAGCCTGGGAAAACCACGCAGACCTCTTAAATCATCGAAACTGGGAATATCACACAGATGGGAAAAATCATGCCTTGGATTTGCTCGCACTACATGATCAGAGAGGCATGTGCAGCGATTTGTCTTCAGTCTTGGGGGCGTTGTCACAGATCCAGTGATGGGAAAACTGGGGCTAATCTCATGCGGTGTGCATGTAGCCTAACACCAACTGTTCAGTCTCTAACTGACCGCCAGCCAGGTAGAACTACAGGGACGGGGTTTCTGATAAAGTGGCCGGGGAGGGTATTTAAGTGCTACAAACGTTCCTCTCAGCGGTCGTGTTTTTGGAGGAGGCGGCAGAAGGTGGTCGTTCTCCGTGTCTATCTCAGCGGTGATCTGGCCTGCTCTCTGGTGCCGTGGCCGACAGTGTGTGTTATGTGCCATGTGCTTTAGCCTTTGGGGGGAATAGCGGTGCTGTAATCCTCCGGAGGAGGCTGCATCTGCTTCCTCCACATTAATCAAAGGAGCGGTGGGTAGGACAGCATCTAAACCAGAAACTCCATGCATGGTTCTCCTTGCTGTGATATCCTGGAGCTCAGTTAGGAATCTCCCCCGCTGTTCCTCTCTGATCTTTTCATCGTCTGGACAGATTTCCCTCTCTCTGTAACTCACTCAGGGATATGTGCACGATTCCTGTTCGCTCCATGTGAGTGCTTGACATTCTTCATTAATCTGAATGATGCTTTAAGCAGGCTATTTTATTACTGTGTCCATATAGACCCAACCCCTTTCTTTAGCTTGGTCTGTTTTAGCAAGCGTGAATTCTCCACCTGTACTCGGGTTCGCAGCAAACAACTGAATCCCGGGTCTTGGTTTGCTTCCAATTGAATCCTGGTTCAGTTCACTGCTGGTGGAACTTATACAGCTCTGGAAAAATTTAAGAGCTCCTTAGTTCCTCTAGTTGTACAGTTTCTGGGTTTGTGTTGGACCAAAATGAGCAGTTCTGTTTTATTCTATACCCTACTGGAAACACATCTCCCAAATTCCAGATCAAATATTGTATTTAGATCTGTTTATTTAGAAAATCACTAATGACCCTCCAGAAGCCTGTTTTTAGAACCATGCTCGCTGTACATTTCACCCCAGCCACCGCTCGCCAGTCTCTCTGTAGGTCACTTGAGGTCATCTTACGGTGGTTAAATGACATTGGAATGAGGTGGCGCTGATCACGGTCAGTAGAGAGTGGTTTTGGCCCTCTGCCAGTCTGTAGCTGTGTTGTCCTGTGTGTTTGCTGCTTGAGCTTGTTCTTATGAACCAGACGCTCACTGTATCTGCCAGTAAAGCTAGAACCCGACCTTCTGTTCCTCACTGAGAACCTGCTGTACATGTGGAGATGCTGATTTCAGAAGAAACTGGAGTGGACTCTTATTTATTTCCAGAGTTGTATATTTACAACGATCCCTAGCAAACAATGGAATTCATCTTCGGAGCATGCTTCCCTCTTCTTCTAGCAGAATGTCAGTGCTGTAGCTACTGTCCACACAAACATCTGACTCTACCCACACTCATATCGTTCATGCAGGATGAGCTGCTTATAACAGCGGAGGAGCAATAAAATAACAGCAATTCAATGCATTTGATTTCGGCACATGGATCTCGGAATGTGTTGCATTTGGTTAAATCCTGACTGGCAATATTCCCTGTTTTTGTTTATTTGGCGTCTGTGTGAGCGAACTGAACTTATTTGATTGTTTTTGGGTTTGTATACAAATAGGTCCAGTCACCGAATAGCTACATCATTATGTCAAACCACCAAACGGTTCTGTGGCCCTATGTACAGTTAGCTAGCTGTGCTGATTTATAAGCCTAATTTGGTGGAACTTCATTTGCTACTTTTGGGTGCATGGATCCTTTTGAGGGCTACAATGATTCATTTGCTTCCTGACAGCCAGAAGCAGCACAACGTTTAATGAGCTTCCTGCATCTTCTGTAACTCTGCTACACCCTGTCTGTAGGAACAACACTTTAATGGAAATGGGTGGGGCTAAACTGGTGTAAGCTGCTGCAGGCTGAATGGGCAGGGTAAATTGCTATAAGCTGCTGTAGACTAAATGGGCGAGGCTAAACTGCTGTTAGCTCCTGTATGCTAAATGGGTGGGACTAAACTGGTGTAAGAGGCTGTAGGATGAATAGGTCCTGCTAAACTGCTGTAAACTGCTGTATGTTAAATGGGTGGGGCTAAACTGCTATAGATTGAATGGGTGGGGTTAACCTGCTGTAAGATGCTGTAGGCTGAATGGATGAAGCTAAGATGCTGTTGGCTGAATGGGCGGGGCCAAGATGCTGTAGGCTGAATGGGTGTGGCCAAACTAGTGGAAGATGCTATAGGTTGAATGAGTGAAGCTAAACCGCTGTAGGCTGAATGGGTGGGATTAAACTGCTGTAAACTACGTTAGACTAACTGACTATGTGGAGCTCAAGTGCTGTAAGATGCTGTAGGCTGAATTGAGTGAAGCAAAATCACTGTAGGCTAAATAGGTGGGGCCAGGATGTTGTAGGCTTAAGGGGCGGGGCTAACCTGCTGTCAGCTGCTGTAGGTTGAATGGGTAGTCAGTAAGATATCGTTTCTGACTGTGGTAAATTAAAAGAAAAGCGGTTGCTGCTTAGTTTCCTTCAGAGTGACCACCACTGGGAAGCAAATGGTATATTTACAAATGGATCAATGAAATTCAGAAAGCAGTGACCATAAAAATTGGTCTGTCAGAATCCTCAGCCCGGTCTCTTATTCACCTCACCTCACAGCGGCTGTAATCATGAACTGTTCTACTAACACCGAGTGCGCTTTGTGTTTGTGGAGTCTGTAGTGTTTGAGATTTGAACTGGATATCTTCAGAGCTATCCATCTTCCACGCAATCCCCTGGACAGAAAACAATAAAGAAACCGAATTGGACTTACGAGATTCTCAACTGTTGCTGTTTCGTGTGGTTAGAAGGTTCTTTGTTTTTATGTTGTTTTGCTTGCGGGCAAGGGAAATAAAACATGGTAGAAGGTGAGATCTTGAGAATGATACCTGAACACCAGCAGGGAGGAGGTTTATCAGTGTGTTTAAGGTGGTAGTAACATCAGGCTCCTGCAGATGGTGCTGCACAAGGATGATGGGGCTATAAATACCTGCGGCGTGTGAGTGACGGGATCCATAGATTGAGAAGAGGTGGTACAGTGCAGTGATCGCTCCAAAGCAGATGTTAATGATTGGCTAAAAGGAGTGACTGCATTTGGGCCTTATCTCTGTACCTAACTGACCCAACAGCCACGACTACAGACATCCAGCGAGCAGTGATGTCCTCCATGAGTTATCCTGTTAGTGCAGCACCATTGGCAGACGGCTGCACCACGCAGGACTACATGCACACAGACTGCTACGACGACTGCCCTTAACACCACGTCACCGTCACCAAAGACTGCAATGGTGTCGTGCCAGACTGTCAGGAGTGACTCAGAATGGCAGCGGGTCATCTTCAGTGACGAGTCCCGCTTTTGTCTTGGTGGAGACGACCAACGAATCCGTGTGTGGAGGCACCGTGGTCAGCACCAAGATGAACGGTTTGTTGTCACGCGTCACACGTCCAGAAGGCCTGGTGTCACTGCACCTCCACCCCTACCGCACCATCTGCAGGAACTGTGTGAGGATATTCAAGCTGCATGGGATGGATTATCACAGGACACCATTAGGAACCTCTACAGCTCCATGCCGAGACGTCTGGCATGTTGGGTTAGCAAACACGGCGGCCCAACGCCGCCATACTGAGAGACAGACTTCTGTATGTGTAGCTCAATAAATATTGATCATATCAGTCTAAATTTATCATCGTTTATTGATCCTGGTAACCTTTATCTTCCTTCCCAACAGCACTGCAGTCCCACACCTCCTTCTGGGTGCAGCTGTTCTTCTGATGGTGAGTGTATATATGAGTGTATTTGAGAGAGAGATATGAATTCATGGTTCATCTTTGTTTTCGACTTTCCGGCTGTTTTTGGTGTCAAATCTACTGGTGTTTCACTGTTTAGGAACAATGCTCAGCAGCAGCCGAACAACGTGAATAAATAAACAAAACTTTGTGGAGTATTTCTACAAATCCACTCAACAAACAGACGTAAACATGCAATTCCCAGGAGGGAAATGAAATGCGCTGTGCCAGCTCGCGCGGAATACATAAATATTCCGTTAGATTAGGATCATTCGTCATGAGCAAAACCACCCAATAATTACCTACATGTTCTATGTAGACCCTGAGCCGGACTAAACAGGCTTCAGTCCACCTGGAGACCGCACCACTGAGGAGCCCTCACAGGAGGTGTTTCTATTCAGCGGATGTTTGTGAATTAGTCTATGGAATGTGCTTATTAGAGGGTTTCTGGGAAGCCAGGGAAGCTAAGGCTGGTGACAGATATAGTATTAGAGCTGGAAACGTGTTAAACATGTAAACTCATTTTAAGGCATGTAAACATAGCAGCTGTCTAATGCTCCTCATGTAACGAGAGGCAAAGAGGCCTGCTATATGTAAGAGTGTGAGAGTGGGGAACACTCTCCCGACATCTCAGACGAGAGACATTCAAGCTGAAGAGCTTTCACAAGAAATCCTGTACAGAAAATTATATCATGATAACGCTGCAACATCCAGTGTTGGACAGTAACTCGGTCGGTGTAATGCGTTAGTGTGCTGTAAGTAGCGTGTCGGTGTACGGTAACTC
>JAVGWN010003036.1:0-10611 GCA_034552555.1 Semaprochilodus insignis
GTTTACCTTCTTAGTATATATATATAAATATATATATATATATGTAGCTTTAGTCTTTAACGCACTCCTACTGCTGAGGGTTATGTTATCAGGACTAGAGCATATTACAATATATACACTACCCAACAAAATAGCTGTGCTTGGTGATCTTAAAGACTCTACAGGCTTACGCTTAACAGCTCCAGCTGATGTCTGAAACAATACATATTCTGATATACCACATACACTCTTGATGTATTTATATTATTTATTTTGATGTATTTTTTGATGTATTTATTTTAAGCTAAAAATAAGGAAACGTTCTATGAGTGGCCAAGGCAACTTTTGACTGTAAATCATATTCCCTAAAACTGGCAAAGTTATCTGCCAATATAGTGAGATAAATATACTTAATAAAATGACTTCAAACAAATAAAACTGGTAGAAAAAATTAGACAGTCTTATAATAAACTTACAAAAATGGGTAATATTAGACATGCTGACAATCATTGTTTTAATCATTTCTCTTGCCAAAATATCATTTTATGCAGTGTGTCATTTTTCTTTTTTTCCATTGAGGTCTATTTATAAAATACCAAAAACTCATAATTCATATTTTAGCACTTCTCTTTATCCCTATGAAATTACACATGCTGTTTTTGTTGCTGTGCCTTTCAGACAAATATATGCAAACAATCTCTGTTTTGATTGGCTGCCTTGATTTGCACCTTATTTAAAAGCAGCCTGGGCTGAAACACTCTATATAACTTATATATATAAATATATAACTAACTCTATATAACAGCATGACTAGGCAGAGTAGGAGGATGTATGTAAATGTGACATCACAAAAACAATGAAATGACAACAATAAATTGAATTTTCGAATTTTTTTGGATATATGGAAAATTTGGATTTCTTTTCAATGACAACTTAAAATATGTGAGTTGTATTTGTATATCTATAAAACAATAATAGAATAAAGATATAAATATAATAATATGTAATATATATAATAGCATACAGAATGGTATATAATAACAGTACATGGATATGGATTTGTAAACAAAATCAGACCACAGTACATCACATTACATACACTAAGTCAGTCAGGTGCAGTGTTTCGACCTTTAAGACATTACTAACTCTGAGCTGCACAGCAGAACTGAAATATTCATATTGCTGATTTATACCTACAATCAGTTGCAAATACAACACATATACATACAGCCTACGGTTGTGTGCCTGACCTGTGCTAAACCGCATTCTAGCACAGTAGCGTCGTCTTGCAAAGCACTTCTAATGCTGAGGTCTGCATCAGCACATACGCTACACATATACGTCTGTTCCCGAGCCCAGAGGAGGAGCACTCGCTGAAGCATGTCTGCAAGTCCCAGGAGCATTTCATTTACTTCCAACATAATACCGTGTTATTGGCCATTATCTCTGCTGTCAGCCGCTGTGTTGATATTTAATGAAGGGGCATCTATGTCTGGATGCCATTTTTCAGCTCCCTGGCGTTGCCGTGGAGACGCACCGGCGGAGGGCAGCGGGGCCTGGCCCATCATTTTCCACTTGAACCAGATAAGACAGGCATTTAGTGCCAGAGCCCACGTTCAATATTTATTTTGTGGACCCCCCCCCACTTCATTTGCATCCCGCATATTTCAAATGTTACACCCTGAGAGAGAGGGAGGGAGGAAAAAAATGGCTTTGTGGAAAGACAAATGTTTAAGGCATGAAATGGAGAGCGGAGAGCAGGTCAGATGAGGAGGCACTGGACACATAACTGTGCTGTGTTATTGTAGACTGTTTAGGAATGCATTGGATTTGAATGGAGCACATAAAGCAGAATTATGTGCATGTTTCTTTGTATGGCTTCTAGAAAACAGTACGGTGTGGTATGATCCATGCAACTGATGAAACACAACAATGCACACACAGTGCACTGAGGCTACATGATATACACCCATCAGCCATGACATTAAAACCACCTCTTTGTGTCTACACTCACTGTCCATTTTATCAGCTCCACGGACCATATAGGTAGGAGCACTCTGTAGTTCTACAGTTACAGACTGTAGTCCATCTGTTTCTCCGTATACTTTATTACCATGTTCTTCAAAGGTCAGGACCCCCACAGGACCACCACAGAGCATATATTATGTGGGTGGTGGACCATTCTCAGTACTGCAGTGACACTGACGTGGTGGTGGTGCGTTAATGAGTGTTGTGCTGGTGTGAGTGGATCAGACACAGCAGTGCTGCTGGACACCTCAGTGTCACTGCTGGACTGAGAATCATCCACCAACCAAAACTATCCACCCAACAGCGTCCTGTGCCCAGCGTCCTGTGACCACTGATGAAGACGGAAACAGACCTAATAGCATGTAACACCTCCACAAGCACCAATAACAGCTGTGATTGGATTTGGCATGGACTGGACAAGTTTCTGGATGTAGGCCACATCAATGTTCAGACACTCTTCCATCAAAGAATTGCTCAGTTGGGCCAGATTTGGTGGATGCCTTCCCTGGCTCAATTCTGAGGAGAATTCCCTGTAGACTGGGATTTTAACCACTGCTGGTAGACCCATATGACAGTACGCTTCCATACACCTGCAGATTCAGCTACTTCCTTCACACTATGGTCTTTGGCACGCCCAAATGCAGTCACTCCTTTTAGCCAATCATTAACATCTGCTTTGGAGCCATTTTCCACACATGGAACGAGATATTCACTGCACTGTAGCACCTCTTCTCAATCTATGGATCCCGTCACTCACACCCCGCAGGTATGGTGAGCCGTCAAAAATTAAAACATGTAAAACCAGAAAAAAATGGTTCTAGAATGACTTGTAGAGGATTCAAAAGCCTAGAAGGCAAAACGGTGCTATCTTAGAACTAACAATCTACTAGAATCCCATGGAGGCACTAATCCTAATCCCATAGAGTTAGCATTATTGAATAGGTGAGCTTCTTCCTCATGTTTTGACTGAGCTATGACATTTACTTATGCCTTGAATTGTAGGCCTAGCTCTAAGACTCCCAATTCAACACAGATAACATAAAATCTTCTTGTTAATTCATCAACATGCCTCTCTTAGAACTGTTCTAGATTGCTCACGACACTTATGGTTAAAAATGCTATGACTGGTTAGAGAGCTCATTTGCATATTGGAGTATTATGTTCAATATCCCAATAATGATTAACAAACAGTGTATTATTCATCTCTACCCACATTTGTGAGCACAAGATACACGTCCAACAGGACATCAACACAAAGACATAGCCATCCAGCACCGTCCTCTGGGACGTATCCATAACAGAGAGCTGTCAATAGACCTCTGCTGCACAGTAAGCTTCATTAAGCCCACAGCTAAAGACAGTCCTGTTCATGACAACAGAGCATGTCAACCTAATACTCAAACTGAGGGGGGTACTGGTTACCATTGAGACCCATCTGTTGTCTGGAAATCCACCTATTCATGCACCCATCCATCCATCCATCCATCCATCCATTCAACTATCTATCCATCCATCCATGCATCCTTCTGTCACAATTGAGAGGGGGGAAAAAGCGAGCAACCCTTTTTCTTTTGAGCTGAATTACATCTACATATGATCTATGACACTGTCAACCAGTTAACTGACTATTTAGTGATATTATATATGCATTTCGAGTGCTAAATTTAACACTTCCCTTTTATTCAACAATGGCTTTTCTAATTGTATGAGGTATAATTACACATTTGCTGCAAAATCTCACACAATAGATAAAAGGAAAGTGAGATTCTGTGGGCATTGCTAATATGATATATGATAACATGCCTTTTTGATTATGCATTGAAAAAGTAGAATTTTTTATGTACTTTATTCAAATGAGCACATTATTTCCACATGAAAAAATTACATTAACTCTGCTCAAGTGATACGCTCTTCATCAAGAGAAGAACGGCACAAATAGCTGCTCCCAGATGGAATCAACCGACCGGAATGAAACTTGGTGGGTAGGTTTGACATTGTAAGACATGCAAATGATTCAAGTTTCGGCCACACATGTTATGTAAGCAAGGACGGGCGTTATCACTGTACCTGACTGACCCAACAGCTGCAAGTGCCTTCCATGAGTCATCCTGTTAGCGCCAGCACCATTGGCAGGCGCCTGCATGATGCAGGACTACATACACGCAGACCGCTACGCAGACGGCCCTTAACACCATGTCAACATTGCTAAAGACTGCAATGGTGACGTGCCAGACAGTCATGGAGTGACTCAGAATGGCAGTGGGTCATCTTCAGTGAGGAGTTGCATCATCTTAGAAATAGTTTCTTTAAAAGCAGAGAGGAACACTATCTGAGAACCGGATTGTTTTCTCCTGGTATCCAAGGAAATACAGCCAAATACAGTCTGTCCCATTGGTTAGGACTTTTAGGAGCTGGACTGAAGACCTATTAGCCAATGCAATTAGACAAGGGCAGAGGAACTAACCAATGACGTTTTGATTTCCAATGGGTTGGACCAATACCATGTGAAAAATGCCACTCTAGATCTTCTGAAAGTTCTAGATACATCACTGCCTTTGAAGATGAATCATAGTCTAACCAAGAAAAGGAAGGAAAAGGTCACTGTAACCTGATACAAGACAGTATATACTTCTTCTTCTTCTTCTTCTTCTTCTTCTTCTTCTTCTTGGTACACATTTTTGGCTGCTAACTAGTGCTAACTACATTTTTTGGAGATATCGACACAGTTCCAACTCCGGATGTTCAGTCTCAATGATATGGGCATGGTGTGCTTGTTATACAGCTTTTTGATCCCCATTCAAATCCTACACCCACCAAAATGGATGTAGTCACTCAGGACAGATCCCCAAACTCTAATCCACAGCCATACTGACCTGCACTCCTCAATGTGTCATTTACTCATCTGTCGTTCCTCCCATGGACACCCATTAATTTTTAGCAACACCTTAGCAATTGGCTAGCAACAAGCTTAAGCTTGCGCAATCACTCTGCATTTTTTTCAGGTATATACTCTATTTCTATGTATAGCTGTGTTGTTCATCGTTTTTGACCATGTTTTAACAACTGACCCCTTAAAATACCACAAGGACTACAGAGCAGACTGGCTGGGCTGTTCTTAGGTTAGAGAAGTGTGTTTAGTAACACCAGTGGCCCAAACTCAAGGTCCAGCTACAGCAGTCTGTATGATGTACAGTAAGGCTGGGAGTAGTCAGGTTGTTTTGATGTGTGATATGAGCTTGTTCCTGTGATTTGCTGCTGTGACAGATAGCAGTTTATCCCCAGCCTGACAGTCATTTCCATAATTTCTCATAACGTCTGTCCGGTGACTCTCCTGAGAAAGGAAATAATTGCATTTTGACACGAGAGACAACACACGTTTAGATCGATCAAAATGTTAAACTAATTTACAGACGGATTGGAGATGTTTGTAATGAATTACACATATCAGCGTCAGGGTGGTGGTCTTAAGTGAATCCGAAGGGATGGGTGGGGGGGTGGGGGTTGATGCTAAGCAAGAACAATTAGCAGATCAGTGGAAAAGGTCACTTCATATTAAACCGGCGCCTGACAAGCCACAGCCTCTGCACACATACATTTCGCATTCTTCCATCAAACTAATTTCCAAGTTATTAAACATGTCAAAATATAGTGATGTCATAACACTGAGTGGCAACGGCCATTATTCGCATCCCATATGGAGGCATCATTAAAGAAGCTCAGTTAGTCGTCTTTATGAATGTCAGCACTTTAAGCACTCATATTACCCAGAAAGAAGGAGCAGAAGCTGCGGAAACAAAAACACTTTAATACTTAGAAGTGTTATCATATTTAAATATACCATCATCATCAAAAAGAATAGCACTAATAGCTGCACCCAGAAGGAATCAACCNTTCTCGGGAGAGGAACGCAAGATGGCCGAAGCTAAATCACTATTGAACTTTAACGCACAATTATGCTTTTATATGAGACGTCTGACACGTAAATTATGGATATATTGGCTTTAGTTCAACCGTAGATCTGATTAATGGTGCTATTTCAAGCCAAAGCTGCGCCCATTTATTAGCAGTATATAGACGGACACTGAAATATTACACATGTCTTAAAAAGGACGGTTCAGAACCGCTTTTGCATGCTGAAATGGTTCTTGAGGAATGAAACTTGGTGGGCAGGTTTGACATTGTGAGACATGCCAATGATTCAAGTTTCATGCTCGGCTGCGCATGTGACATAAGCAAGGACAGGCCTTATCGCTGTATCTGACTGACCCATGATTGTGGACATTCAGCGAGCACTAATGTCCTCCATGAGTCATCCTGTTAGTGCCAGCACCATTGGCAGACGGCTGCATGACGCAGGACTACATGCACTCAGACCGTTACAACGACTGCCCTTAACACCACGTCAACACAGACTGCAATGGTGTCGTGCCAGACTGTCATGGAGTGACTCAGAATGGCAGCGGGTCATCTTCAGTGATGAGTCCCGCTTTTGCCTTGGTGGAGAGTCGACCAATGAACCAAGATGAACGGTTTGTTCTCACACGTCCAGAAGGCCTAGTATCACTCCACCTCCTCCCCTACCACACCATCTGCAGGAACTGTGCGAGAATATTCAAGCTGCATGGGATGGATTATCACAGGCCACCATTGGGAACCTCTACAACTCCATGCCGAGACATCTGGTATGTTGCCATACTGAGAGACACTACTTCTGTAAGTGTAGCTCAATAAATATTACCCATATCAGTCTAAATTTATCATCATTTATTGTTCCTGGTAACCTTTATCTTCCTTCCCAATGGCATTGCAATCTGACACTTCCTTCTGGGTGCATCTATTGTTTTGATGTTGAGTGTAATTACATAGTGAGTTATACCACCAGCGATATCTGTGATATCTAAGGGTTTAAAAAAGACTATCAATGTAATTCAAATACTGTAATCATAGACATCGTAAGTCGAAACTGATCTTTTACTGTCGCTCTATGTCTCATTGTTTCAGCTATTACACCTGCTACCTTAAAAAGCCCAGGAGTGATTTCAACTCTAAAACATGAGGGCTTGTTAACTAGCTGGACATGTAAGGTGCTCCGGCTAAATGGCCTCCAAACCTCGCTTTCTCCCTCCTGCATGTCTTCTGTTTATCGCATGGCATTTCTAAAGCGTGCTTTCAGTCCGCTAAAGAGAGCAGCGGGCCACAGGCGGCCACTCACTCTCCCTCTTTATCTCTGATATTTTCAAAGTTACGCCTGCCGCTCCACTGCGAGGAGACATTAGTCATATGGCCTGCCAGATGGAAGCCGTAAGAGCAGTTTCACTCGCCTTTGCTCTCTGCTGTTTCTCTTTCTGAATTGCATCATTTGAGTGCACTTAAAGGAGAATTATCAGCCTCGAGTTTGTGTAGATCAGAGAAAGACTAGCTGAAAGTAAGAAAATGTGGGTTTTCTGTCTGGGTGTTATAATGTACTCTAAAGGTATTATATATGTAGGCTGTCCAAATCTCTAGCTGTGCTTTATATAACATTTTATGGTGAAAGGGTCATTAGAAAGGCTCCAAAACTGCTGGGAATGAAATCTCTTTACATAAAATTACATTAGAAATAAAGAGCATTCTTATGTAAAGTTGTCAAACATGTTATTGTTGTTGTAGTTGTTGGTTTAACAGCACTAATTTAATCATATGTCAATATATTATATGTATATGAATAAATACAGTATGTGACTGATTGGCATGATAAACGTTCAGGAACATTCACACATGTGGATCCCTGTGGGACTACCTGGAACAACCAGTAAAACACCAGGGAAGGCATCCACCAAATCTGGGCCAACTGTGCAATTCAGAAATATGTCCAGTCCTTATATATATATATATATATATAAAATCAAATAATTGTACAGGGCCAGACCCTGGTTCTTCCAGGTAGGGATCCACAGGGATCCAGATGTGCGAATGCTCCTGAATGTTTATCATGCCAATCAGTCACATACTGTATATGTAAGGTCAATGTAAGGTCAGTGTCATTCAATATCATTTCAGTGCCATGTTTATTGGTCCATCCATTTCCATACAATACCAAGGGCAGCTGCTGAGCTCAAAACTTTTTTGAACAGCAGCAATACATACAGTGTATCACATAAATGTAATTATCTATATTAACAAACAATATGTCCTTTATGAATTTCACATATGTCCATAATGGTATCTTCTTGTAATGGAAGTTACTGGAACATAAGTTATAAGTTATTTCAAAGTATTTTAGGCCATTTGCATTCAGACCCTTCCTGAAAAGAGCTATTATAACGTGAGACTGACAGCACATAATGGTCTGGAATCAAGTGTAAGTTTATCACAAAGATGATCAAGTTAGCAAAGCAAGGTGTGGTAGGACCTAAGCTACCAATGATACCAATAAATCAAATCCAGAACCATAGTCAGAAAGCAGGCTGAGTCAAGACCAGGCAAACAAAAAGGAGAAACAGAAAACTCAGGAACTTAGAGTATATATAAATATACAGTGGCATGGAGGGGAATGGTCAGCATCAGATGTGACCCCTATATGTAATAATAATTTTACTACATCTAATGTCAGTTCTAATCTTAGCCAGTATGAGGAAATGTAGTTTTAAATAAGTTTATAAACCCCAAACAAGACATACAGTTATTGTGCAGTGAAGACCACTTTCCATTTTGCTGGTTGTGCAGTTCAGTCCCACTTCTCTGTGGACACTTTAGCTTTGAAACTGTACAATAAACAGACATGCACATACACGCAATGCACACGTACATGTTTGCCAGAGACATCACTGTGATCTGTTGTCCGGTTGTCCTGCGGCGCTCAGTCTGCGTCTAAAACGCCAGTCGACTTGATCTCTCCTGCTTTTCTGGAGAGTGAAATACAAACCGAAGCCTTGGAATATTAAGCATCTCCCTTTGCTTCTGTCTGTTTTACCTGCGCAATAAGAATGCTTCATGATGTGCATGGCTTTGTAAGGCAGCACATGAAACCCGAGAGATACATACACCAATATGAATAATATATATGCCTTCATTTCAATTCATACATAATGTAGGAAGACAAAAAGTGTTCAGATGCCTTAGAAGCTACAGCATTCAAATCCAAACACAGGCAATTCAAACACTCGCAAACAAGGACTCGACAAGCCTCCACGCTCTAATCTGTTACACACACACACTGCATCACGGTTATCTCTTTCACAGTATTGAACTTTGTTTGCTTCATCACACTCAAGTACCACTACTACTACTATTGTCTGCTAGCTAGATAAGTAGCCTACAGCAGTGTTCCTCAACCCTGGTCCAGTGACTTTCCCTACTCCCAACACCCCCCAATTCAACTCATCAGCTCATTAACAAACCCCTTCAGAGTTGTAGGTGAGGTGTTAAAGCAGGGAATCCACTTAAATGTACAGGGCAGGGTGTTTCCAGGACCAGGGTTGAGAAACACTGGCCTATAGGACCTAGCACAGCTCAGCCAAGCTCTGAGGAGAAAGCTAATGCTGTGTTTACCTGCTGCTGTCATTTTGTGCCTTTGTGCATGAACTTAGTCAGTCTCTTTTATTTATTTTACTATTCCTAGCAATCAGAAATTTAGGGGGCTGTCTTTCAGGAGGGTGCCTTCTAAGAGTAGCTAAGCCCCTGACACAGACGCACACAGACAAAGCTGTCCAGCAATGTGAATCAGCTTGTGTAATACACTGACAGACATGAGAGTTGTGGTAGAAATGCCATTCATGCCTCAAGGCCTTCAAAAAAGGACCGGACCGCCTGCATTCAGGTTCTCTGGGGAAAGGGGACAATATGCACTACCGTGCTGGGGGCCATCGGGCCTCAACTTAGCCACATCAATTCTAATGACACTGATAGACAGTCACAGCTCAACCAGTACAGTGGAGCATCAGTGACCCAAAATTCTGAGCCAAAATGGGAAGTACTAAAGGCTGATTATTGCTGCCATGTTGATTAAACCAGCTAACAAGAGGCATCCTCAAGCAACTGTCTATTATTTGTGACCTATATTATGCCAGCACTTCTGTATAAGACTCAGTGAAAGAGATCTGCATGTGCACAATTTTGTCTTTCCTCTTTGCTTTCTCTAACGCTTCACCAAGACACTGTATATGACATACTATCATATAAATTCACTGGACAAAAAAGGTTAGAATGAACACGTATTCCACTTATAAAAATGTTTTTAAGTATGCCCTAGCTAAAAACAGCAGAAGCCACCACTCATTTGTTCATTTGCATAGATAACAGTATATCACACAGTGACAGAAACCATAGACAAAAAAAACAAGTCTGCACAATATTTTATCAAAAATGCCCTGAAGATTTCCATGTGAATCACCTTTAGCTAGGTGCTAACATACTACCAGAATCCCATAGGTTCCCTAGCAGAAATTAGCGTTATTATTTGGCATTATTATAGAGAGTTTTAACATTCACGTCCCGAACAGTGGTCCTAGCTGGTACGGTTCTGCCACTGCAAAAAAAAAAAACCTATGTAACAGTGTCTTATAGCAGCTCCACTGTGGCAGACAGAAAGGCCGTCCAACAAGTTCGGAAGACCGCTTAGCACAT
>JAVGWN010003037.1:0-10610 GCA_034552555.1 Semaprochilodus insignis
CAGTGACAAGATCACTTTACATCCTTCTGTAGTCATTCCTAAAATGTACGTGCGTAACTTAACCAGAATGATCCAGAGAACGTGTCTCTAGAATGGAGCATTTCACACCAAACCACAAACCTTAGCCTAAAACACAGCCTATCTTAGCACAAAGCTAAACCTATAGCATATCTTAGCATATCCTATATATATATATATAATATACTCAAAAAGTTTTATATTTAACAGTAAGTCACATGATGTGACATGATGTAGGCCCATAATCAATGGACAGGCAGGACATTGGCAGATGTGAAGGAGACAAGGAAGAGGTGGGAGCTGGGGAGGTTTCCTGGTGTCCATGATACTAATGGCACCGAAACGAAGAACAGAAAAAAGAGTAAAACTAGAGAACAGCCAAACAAACTACTGGAACTAGAAAACAAAGAGCAAGCAAACAGAACTCAAAATTCAAAACCCTCCGAATGGTAATGCAAAATAACTGGACTCTTAAATAAACACACAAACAACACAGGCGAGAGAAACAAACAATGAACACCTGGGAACAACTCCAGGGCGGGGCAACAGATCCGACACAGGTGAGGGGCATGGCGGAGCAAGGGAGGAACAAGGAACCAAAACAAAAGCAGGGGCACATGACCAGAGACATGAAGGAAGGTGAACAAAACGGGCAGAACGGATAAAGACCAGGACGAGACAGGATGTTACTCAGTCATACAGGGTGATGTAGAGGGCCCGGGGTCTGTAGGGCAGAGGCTTTACTGAGAAGTCCAGGGCCGTTTCAGGGTTTAAATGATGAATGTGTTTAATATGTTGGAGTAAACAGAATAAATGAGAGTAAAAAGAGCTTAAAGCTGAGTTAATGTATATTTCACTAAAGCTTCTCTCATATATGTCCTCTGGTTTATTTATGACCTGCATGTTTAATATGCAGCTAATGTGAATAATTTAGAAAGTGTCCACTGACAGTCAGAGACTCCACAGTCCTAATGTTGAGCTTTTCACTGATTGCCAGATTTGTTCATGTATGTATGTCTCTCTCTCTCTCTGTGTGTGTGTGTGTGTGTGTACAAAGTTTATGCCACATTGTGGGGACCGAAACCTGGTCATATACTCATGTTGTGGGGACCTTTTGTCCTTGTGGGGACGACAAGCTGGTCTATAAAATGTAAATCATTACATGTTAAGGTCAGGTTATGGTAAAGGTTTGGGTTAAGGTTAGGATTAAAGTTAGGGATAGGGGTAGGGTTCAGGTTAGGATTAAGGTTAGGGTTATGGGAGTAGTAGTTCTGGTTAAAATTTGGGTTAAGGTTAGGATTGATATTAGGGCTAATGTTAGGGTTATGGTTAGGGTTCAGGTTAGGAGTAAGGTTTGGGTTATGGGAGTAGTAGTACTGATTAAGGTTTGGATTAAGATTAGGGCTAAGGTTGGAATTAAGGTTAGGGTTATTCTTAGGGTTATGGGTAGGGTTCAGGTTAGGGTTATGGGAGTAGTAGTTCTGGTTAAAATTTGGGTTAAGGTTTGGATTGATATTAGGGCTAATGTTAGGATTATGGTTAAGGTTATGGTTAGGGATCAGGTTAGGATTAAGGTTTGGGTTATGGGAGTGGTAGTTCTGGTTAAGGTTTGGGTTAAGGTTAGGATTAAGATTAGGGCTAAGTTTAGAATTAAGGTTAGGGTTATTCTTAGGGTTATGGGTAGGGTTCAGGTTAGGGGAGTGGTAGTTCTTGTTAAGGTTTGGGTTAAGGTTAGGATTAAGATTAGGGCTAAGGTTATGGGTAGTGTTAAGGTCATGGAAGTAATAGTTCTGGTTAAGGTTTGGGTTAAGGTTAGGATTAAAGTTAGGGTTATGGGAGTAGTAGTTCTGGTTAAATTTAGGGTTATGATTGGGGTTATGGGTAGGGTTCAGGTTAGGATTAAGGTTAGGGTTATGGGAGTAGTAGTTCTGGTTAAGGTTTGGATACGTCTCCAGGAAAAGAAAGGAAGTATGGGTAATGGCCCCACACTTCACAGAAACAAACACTGTGTGTGTGTGTGTGTGTGTGTGTGTGTGTGTGTGTGTGTGTGTGTGTGTGNGTGTGTGTGTGTGTGTGTGTGTGTGTGTGTGTGTGTGTGTGTGTGTGTGTGTGTGCATGTGTGTGTACGCATGTGTGTGTGTGTGTGTGTGTGCGCGTGTGCGTGCGTGTGCTTGTGTGTGCCACACCCGCAGAGGAACCTCACACACATCGGCAGCATCACTGAGGTTTCCTGTTGGTGCTGTTCTTCTCGCCCTCAGACACTGAGATGTTCAGGCTGAAATCTTCACTGTTTCCTGTCACCTCTCACTTCTCACTCTCACTTTCATGTTTTTTTCTCTCTACTCTGCTCCCTCACTCCGTCACTCCCTACCTCTCACACTCTCTTACTCTCTCTCTGCTAGCAGGCCGGATGTAATTGTGGTCATTTTACTTATTGAATTACTATCTATCTATTTATCTATCTATCTATCTATCTATCTATCTGTCGGTCTGTCTATCTATCTGTCTATCTATCTGTCTATCTATCTATCTATCTGTCTGTCGGTCTGTCTATCGATCTATCTATCTATCTATCTATCTATCTATCTATCTATCTATCTGTCTATCTATCTATCTGTCTGTCTGTCGGTCTGTCAGTCTATCTATCTATCTGTCGGTCGGTCTGTCTATCTATCTATCTATCTATCTATCTATCTATCTGTCTATCTATCTATCTGTCTATCTATCTATCTATCTATCTGTCTGTCGGTCTGTCTATCTATCTATCTATCTATCTATCTATCTATCTATCTATCTATCTGTCTGTCTGTCGGTCTGTCAGTCTGTCGGTCTGTCTATCTATCTATCTATCTGTCTGTCTGTCTGTTGGTCTGTCTGTCTGTCTGTCTATCTATCTGTCTATCTATCTATCTATCTATCTATCTATCTGTCTGTCTGTCTGTCTGTCTGTCTGTCTTTCTATATGCCTTTCCATCTAACTAATTATCTTTCTGTCTGTCCGTCCCGTCTATCTATATGCCTGTGTGTCTAACTAATTATCCGTCTGTCTGTCTGTCTAATAATCGATCTATCTGTCTGTCTGTCTGTCTAATAATCGATCTATCTATCTATCTATCTATCTGTCTGTCTGTCTGTCTATCGGCCTGTCTGTCTGTCTGTCTGCCTGTCTATGTCTGTCTGCCTGTCTGTCTGCCTGTCTGTCTGCCTCTCCTGTCTATCTATATGCTTGTCTGTCAAACTAAGTGTCTGTCTGTTTATGTCAGTTTGTCTGCTTGTCTGTCTAACTATTTATCTATCTATCTATCTCTTACCCACTCTTCCTCATAGAACACTTCTAGTTCTACTCATGATAGGTCTTGCATCCCCAGCACGGTTAAGGTCTGCTCACAGATGTTCAGTGATGTTGAGTCAGGAGACTTTGTAGGACTATGCGCAGTTAAGCTTCAGTTTTAGAAAATCAAAGTCAGTTTGAGGAACATTATAAGGGAGTTTTATGGCCACAACAAAGCCCAGTTTGCACTTCATGTTTGTGTGTGAGAGAGAGAAATACACTATACTGGAGGGTCTGGAGTAAGTTTCTCACCCTGTAGAATTCAAAGCGAAATAATCAGGCCACAGATTATTTATTCATCTTAATCTCAGCATGCAAAGAATCAGCAGGAAAAGTCTTGGTACCGATGTTTTCCATATCCAAGTCTCTCAGCACCTGGCTGCACCTTTCAGTGACAAGTGTCACAGAGTCACTTGTTTGTTTTGGTGTGTGTGTGTGTGGGGTATCTGCGCTGCCAGTAAGGGCTCAGAAATTTGAGATGGTGGGTGGTAGAATAAGCGATGTAGGCGAAACAGCAGGGTTTTTATCTTCTTGCTCCAAATAAGCCCTGTGAATATGAGCCAGCCTCACAAAGCCCAGAATCATCCTCCTTCATGCTGCGCTGTATGGGTTCAAACACTGCATCAGCCCTTTAAGGCACTGTGCTGGAGATATTGAGCTTAAATGTTAATAATTTTAAAACCATTTGAGATGTCAACAACTTGTCAAATTTCATCTTCACCTATAGAATATTTCTGAAAATATGAGTTTTGTGCCATTATGTCTGGAGTCCCAGGCCTGATCTGCAGTGCATGTAAGGGCATCACCTGTCTCCAGTAAGAGCATGAACTAGAAAACATCAGTAAAGATTGAAAAACGATAGTGGATAGTGGATACTGTCAGGTGTGCACCAGATACTATGTGGTGTGCACCACATACAGACATGGGGTATATAATTGTAATATCTGGGGCTCACCTTACATTATCTGGTGCACACCACATAGTATCTGGTGCACACCACATAGTATCTTGTGCTCACCACATAGTATCTGGTGTGCACCACATAGTATCTTGCACACATTTGTATCTAGTGTACATATTATGATAATGCTCACCTCATAGTATCCGGTGTTCACCACGCATAATCTTGTGTATACCTGATAGTATCTAGAACTCACCACATAGAATCTGGTGCTCAACCCATATTATCTGGTGCTCACCACATAGTATCTTGTGCACACCTGATAGTGTCTAGTGCTCACCACATAGTATCTGGTGTGCATCATATAGTATCTTGCACACACCTGTATTTAGCATACATATTATGATAGTATCTCATCACATATTATCTGGTGCACACCACATTGTATCTGGTGCTCACCGCATAGTATCTTGTCCACACCTGATAGTGTCTTGTGTTTACTACATAGTATTTAGAGTTTACAACACCATACCTGGTGCACACCACGTGGTTTCTATTGCTCACCACATAGTATCTTGTGCACACCTGTTTGTATCAAGTGCTCACCATATAGTATCTGGTGCTCATCTCATATTATCTGGTGCACATCTGGGGATGTAGATCCATTTCAGAAAATAGATTTTTAATTTCTTGACGTAGTTCCAGGCTGGTTTTCATGAATTTTTGGGGTCTTATTGTCTTATTGGATTTTCCAACCTCTTTTGGTGTTCAGGTTCCTCCCTGACTGTGGGACATTAGCTTCACTGATATTTGGTAAAATCCTTTCTTGCCTTTATCTCCACAGTGTCTGTGTCACTGGCTGTCATACAACCTCATTGCTTCCACCTGCATGCACCAGCAGTCGGCACAGTGCTCTTTTCATCAAATGCTGCTCACTTTTTCCCTAAACATGCTTTTAGTGATTGCAGCCAAAGACCTCTATTTTTTGTTTAATCAGTCCACAGCACAAGTTTCCAAAATGCCTCTGGCTTATCTCAATGATGTCGTACATGCTTCAGATGCTAAGACTTGATGAGATCATAGTTAAGGCGACCTTCTGATGACTCTTTCATGTAGATGATGTTTGTCGAACAGCACTGCGCAGAGGGCCAGTGCATTAGTATTCCACACTCAAGTCGCTCTGTAGTCTGGCAGCGATGTAGAGGTTTTAGTTCATGTTTTACAAGCAGAACGTGCTCCTCGGTTAGGTGTTCAGATGAGCACATGGCCCTAGACTGTAATCACATGGTCTCAGAAGGTTTGAAGGGTCACATATGTTCTGGAAATGTCCACACCTTTATGGCCTAATGAGTCAAATAATGGCAACTACCTGGAATACCATAGCAACAACCTAGCAACATTCTAACAACAACCTGAGATACCATAGCAAGCCCATATCATTATCAATTATTAATGGAATACTATGACACTAGCAACCACTCAGGATACTGTTAGCAACACCCTACTAACAACTTCAGATTGCTTGGCCACCTCAAAGCAACACCATCTTGGATGCCATCCATCTGTCAACACCCTTGAGCAACTACCTGGGATACCATTACAACCACCTTAGCAACACCTTAGAACCCACCTGGGATACTATAGCAACAACCCAGCAACATTTCAGCATGCATAAGCTGCACAATCAATATTGCATAGAATACCATAACACCCTAGCAGCCAACTGGGATACCCTAGTAGCACTCTAGCAAGTGCCTGGTATTCCATAGCAACCACCTAGCAACACTGAGCAGCCACCTGGGATACCATAGTAATGGCCTTGCAGCACATTAGCCATCATCTGGGATACAACCACCTAGGAACACCTTAGCAACCACCTAACAACACCCTAACAACCACCTGGAATACCATAGCGACACCTTAGCAACCACCTAGCAACACCGCAGCACCCGCCTGGTATTCCATAGCAACCACCTAGGAACCACACCCTAGGAACCACCTGGGATACCATGGCAACCACCTAGCAACACCCTAGGAAACACATGGGATACCATAGCAACCACCTTGCAATACCTTGGCAACCACCTAACAACACCCTAACACCTTAGTAAGTAACACCTTAGCAACACCTAACAACTTAGCAACCACCTGGGATACCATAGCAACAACTTAGCAACACCTTAGCAACCACCTGGGATATCATAGCAACCACTTAGCAACACCTTAGCAACCACATGGGATATCGTAGTAACTGCACTGCAACATCTTGGCATGTTTGAGTTGCACAGTCAGTTTCTCCAGGAAAAGCAGGTTTACAGTTTACAGCAGTTACTGAGTTTAAAGATGTGAGCTGTTTACTGATCGAGGTACATCTGGAGCAACTGGAGCGCTGGCTTTGCGTGGCTCCACGAGTTAAACTGAAGCTTCTTCATGCATGTTTTCATGGACGTCCATGACGGGACCGGACGGATCCCCGTAGAGAGGGTCCAGAATGACTCAAATCCAGGATATATCAGTGTAATCCAGTATTAGTTTTGCATATTGTGCGGTCTGTATGTGCACCTCCTGTGTGAAAGTCGTGGAGCTGGAGTCTCTCTGTGTTCCTGCAGCAGGCTGTGTGGATACAGCAGTGCAGTGTGCTTGTAATGGGCAAACGGAAAGTCTTAATCAAACACAAATGTTTATCAGGGTTGCAGTTCCTACTGTCTGCTTCTCTTCCAGACAGACGACAGCCCAGTCACCACCACGTGTGTGATTACGTGTACAGACCCCAGTGTGTATTACTGCCATTATGGAACATTGCTGTTTGCCTCTGTGTGTTTATCAGAATTAAGGCTCTACGCAGCTTATATTCACTTAAAGTCAAATACGTACAAGTTGAACCTCAGACTAAAATCCGTTTGCTTATCTTTATATCTGTTGTGATTGAACATTCCATTTTGTCACCGCCCAATCATAATGAAACTGAAACTATACCAAATGCTAATATTTTTAGGCTATATATAGTATAATGGTATCTTGTGCATGATTGTATGAATGTACAGTCAACCACCAATGAATTTTCATTCTTCTTTTTATTTTTAATGTTCTGAGAGAATTTTAATCTGTTCGCACGTTTGCAGTCAAGTGGAAAACGAGATCTTGACTCGGACTCTGCTGTGTCCAGGTCTCAGTCTTGCCTCTAGTGGTTTTGACCATAGATATATACAAATAGATGCTGCATTTGCCCTGCGTCAACAATTTAGCATCTCCAGTTCACCTGACTGCATAGAAGCCCACACAGACACAGGGAGAACATGCACACAGAAAGGACCCCAGACGCCCCAGCCGGGTACCGAACCCAGACCCCTCTCGCTGTGAGGCGACAGTGCTGCCATTTCTAAACCCATGAACTGAATTCTTGATGTTGGGAAAGCAGGACCATCTGTGTTAAAGAGCAGCGGCACCGACAGACCTTTAAACGCTGTTTACTATGACTGGCTATTCCCTTCTAAATAAAGAAGCGAGAGCTGTGTCGGGCTTCCCCCCGTACTTTCCCGTCGTGTGGGTTTTCAGAGAGTAGCGTAGAGGTGAAGTACTAAGTAATCAGATTACTCTCATTCTCGGTTTTCATGCAGCATCAGCCGCTCACCAATTTAACCAGACACCGGCTGCATCTCCTTCACAGGCCCTTTAAACCATGTTTACTGGGACTGGCTACTTCTCTATAAACACTACAGTGAACACCAAGATAGAGAGTGAGAAAGAGGGGGAGAGAGAGGGGGGGGTGAGAGAGTGATTGTGTTAGAGGGAGGAGATGAGAGGAGATGAGAAGAGAGTGAGTGTGTTAGAGGGAGAGGAGAGGAGAGAGTGAGTGTGAGGGAAGAGAATGAGTGTTCAAGAGAGAGAGAGAGGGAGAGGTTGAGAAGAGAGGAGGGGAGATTAGAAGAGAGTGAGAGTACGAGAGAGAGAGGAGAAGAGAGGGTGAGAGAGAGAGGAGAGGAGTGGAGAGGAGATGAGGGGAGAGTGAGAGTGTTCGAGAAAGAGAGAGCAAAATGAGAGAGGAGGAGATCTGAGGAGAGGGGGAGAGCAAAAGGAGAGGGAAGGAGAGAAAGAGAAAGACAGAAGGATAGGAGAAAAATAGAAAGAAAGGTAGAGTGAGAAGAAAAAGAGAGACCAAGATGTGGAATAGGGAGGAAGAAGGGAGAGAAAAAGAGAGAAAACAGAGCGAAGATACAGAGTGAGGGGAGATAAAGAAAGGCAAAAAGGGGAGAGAAATATAAAGAGAGTAAGCAGAATCTCGAGAAGAGAAGGAGAAAGAACGAGAGGGGGAGAAAAAGCGACAGAGGAAGAGCAAAAGAGGGAGCATGATGAAAGAGGAGCACAAAAGAGAGAAGGAAAGAAAACAGAGAGACGGAAGATAGAGAGAGGGGGAGATGGAAAGAGAGAGAGAGAGAAAGGAGTGGGCGAGAAGGAATGAGAGAAAAAGGAGAGAAATAGAAAGAGAGGAAAGAAGGCAAAAGCAAGGGAAGAGAACAAGAGAGCAAGAGCAAATGTGAGAGAAAGAGGAAATGGAAAGAAAAAGAGGGCAAAAAGGGAGGAGAGAGTAACGGAGAAAGAGGGTGAGAGAACAGAATGAGAAAGAACGAGAGAGGGGCAGAAAAAGAGAAATACAGAAAAAAGAGCAAATAAAGGAGCAAGATGAAGAAAGGCGGGATCGAAGGAGAGAAAGAAAGAAAGAAAGAGAAAGAGAGGGCAAAAGAGAAGGAGAGAGAGAGAGAGAGAGAGAGAGAGAGAGAGAGAGAGAGAGAGAAGGGGGGGCGGGGGGTCTCCTACAGTGACTGCTCATCAGTAACACATGAATATTCTCCTTCAGGCTCCGACTAAAGACACAGCCAAACTCGCCGGAGAGAAGTTGAAAGGCCCAGACCGGAAAGAGAGAGATTTTGAGGAAAAAGAGAGTCAGGGAGAGAGAGTAAACAAGTAATAGGGAGAGAGGGAGCGAGGGAGAGAGGGAAGGAGAGAGAAGCAGGAAATGGTTTCATTGCTGCTCTTTGATCTGGCCTGGTTTATACGCCTGCTTTGCCTGGCACACTGGAGCCATTCATCGCTCCCCACTTTAATAACTGTGTTTTTACAGACTCGCCCGTAAAGGGACAAAACAGAAATGCCTTTAAAAACACACTCCGGGCCATGAAAGGGGACCAATATAAGCTGCTAAAATCTGCTTTCATTTCCCCGTTTGAGAGCGTCCGAGAACAGGCCGGGGCCAATGGCAGCCTCTCTCTCACTGGCTTGCTGAACACCGTACCCTAACACTCTCTGTGATCAGATCAGCTCACCTTCAGGACTTACCTGACGAGCCTGGGCCTGTTTTACTCCACCCCGGCTTTCCTAGCATCGTTTACCGAGCCCGGGGATTTACCACATCACTTATATACTAATAAAGACTGAATCTGCACAGTAAAAAAAACAAACAAAAAAAAAATATATATATTTTTGAAGTTTTATACTAAATTTTCTGCTTTTCTAAATTGTATATAAAACTCTGTAAAATTATGCACTTTATCTGTAAAACAACAACCCGACTGTTGTTTAAAGTCCTTTCACGTTAATGACAAATTACATGTGCCTCTTATATTCGACAGTAAAATTACAATATTATTTATATAGTATTTTTTCCTTAAATTCCGTACAAATTCACATGAATTCATGTAAAATGACAATAATTATCTGTAATTAAATGTGCAGCGCCTTATACCAAGGTTCATGTCCATACTAACAATTTAATTAGTAATTTCAAGGTAAATTTGATTAGTTTTATATTTATGCACTATAAAAATAATTAAATCAAATGACTTGCAGCAACGGCTGCCAAACAAAAAAAAAAAAAACATTGCAAATTTTAAAAAAGTACAAAAATAAAAAATTACAGCATATTTAACTAAAGATTTACCAGGTACAAAACATTATTTTACAGATTTTTCTTAAATTGTTAAAATCAAAAACCAAAATATTGTAAAACTACAGTAAATTACTGACAGCAGGGTTTCATCATTCCCATTGGCCCCCAACTTCATTTATTTGCATATTGTTTTACTCTTTGTGTTGACTTCCCTCCTGGCCTACCTTTGTTTGTGTATCTGTATCTGTATCTGTCTAATATTTCATGGTTAATGAGTGAGCTACATAGCAGTTGGCTGTAGGTGCAAATTAACCACTCTAAAATGGACACTGGGAGATCTAGGACTGAAGAAATTCTCCGGCGCATAGAAGTAAACTTTGGGAGTTCTAGGATTGTAGGAATCCTCCTGCTCACAGTTCAGTTATTTTTAGGTCTGGCCCAGAAACTGCAGACCGGTATTTTATTGCAATTTTACA
>JAVGWN010003038.1:0-10610 GCA_034552555.1 Semaprochilodus insignis
AGTCAGACAAGTACCGTTCTCCTGGTACCGCCAAACCCAGACTCGTCAATCAGATTACCAGACGGAGAAGCAGAGAACTAGAGTCCAGTGGCGGCGCTTTACACCACTGCATTCCACGCTCTGCATTGCGCTTGGTGATGTGAGGCTTGGGTGCAGCTGCTCGGCCATGGAAACCCATTCCATGAAGCTCTCTACACACGGTTCTTGAGCTGATCTGAAGTCCACATGAAGTTTGGAGGTCTGTAGTGACTGACACTATGCCCCTCAGCATCCGCTGACCCCGCTCTGTCATTGTACGTGCTCTACCACTTCCTGACTGAGTTGCTGTCGTTCCCGATCGCTTCCACTGTGTTATAATCCCACTGACAGTCGACTGTGGAATATTTAGTAGGGAGGAAATTTCATGACTGGACTTGTAGCACAGGTGGCATCCTATCACGGTACCACGCTGGAATTCACTGAGCTCCTGAGAGCGACCCATTCTCTCACTAATGTCTGTAGGAGGTGTAGGTGCTTGGTCTTATACACCTGTGGCCATGGAAGTGATTGGAACACCTGAATTCAATGATTTGGATAGGGGAGTGAATACTTTTGGCAATATAGCATACATGTCATGTAGTAGTAGTAATAGTAATAATAATAATAGTAGAAATAATGTAGTAATTAATTAATTAGATAAACGAGTTTCATGCTCATACCACTGTCACTAAGCTCTCATTATTTTCAACATTATTACATAATTTTTCACAGTGTAGATGAAACGTCCATGTTGCGTTTATGTGGCATTTTCCATGTCCTTGGTTGCCTCTTCCTCCTCCTCCTCCCCACCACTTCAGTAAAACTCCTCCGGATTCTCAGCAGTTTCAGCTCCTTGGCACTCACTGCAAAACCTCAGAACTGCTGAAGCATGACGAGCCTCAGAGCCGCCGTTATCCCGGCTTTGTTTTGCGCTTCCCTCAGCACCTTGTAAATCCTCAACGAGTACCTCCTCTCCCGCTCGGAGAGAGACATGGGGGTGGTAATTGGAGTTAGATCCCTCTGTTCACGCTGACGTGAAAGCTTCCTGATTGATTTTGGATGGTATGCATTTCCTGAACATGAGGAAGCTCCCAGCGCGTGCTGCTCCTCTGTTTGTATACGTGTCTCTGTGTGTCTGTCGTGTAGAGCTATGAAACTCCTTCAGGCAGAAGCAGAAATGTGGCTCTAGCTTTAGCTGATCTAATATGGCCTTTAACTGCTGTTGTAGCTTTTAGTTTGATCTGTAAACACATGATCTAGTAAAGTGGATCATTAGAGATGCGCCGAAATGGAGCTATGTTTGTGATGAATAAGGGACCGAACACGAAATGCGCTATTGAAGTCCAGATTGAGGTGACTTGTTGAAATGATTGCAGAGTGTAGACCAAAGCAGGTGCCATGAACTGTAATGACCTCCAGAACTGAGAGTAGTCGTCCCTTTAAGGCAGTTCATAACATCATTAAGTCGATAAAGCCAATTTACCGTTCCTCAAATTATTCCGCTTTACGTTTCCGTACCGTTTTCACAGAAAAGATCGGGATTGATCCATGAAACTTTGCACAGTCATACGGGATTAGTGTTCAGGTGCTTCTGGGAGCAGTCACACTGACAGGTTTTGTGCAGTGTTCACTCAAACACAGAAATGAGTCAAGTCAAGATTTATTTAGATGCGCCTTTTACAACAGATGTTGTTACAAAGCATCTACATGGGGAATTCTGGTCCAATGAGCAAGACAAGGAGAAACTCCCTCAGAGCAAGAGGAAGAAATCTCGAGAGGAACCCAGACTCAAAAGGGGAACCCATCCTCCTCTGGTCCTCACCAGAGAGCGAGGCCAGCACAAAAGCAACATAAGAAGCTCAGAATTTATATACAGTACTGATATAGAATAACCGATAAGTGTCGCATCCAGCTGCAAGGGACTCAACACAGCATGTTCCGCATCAGGACGGAGGCTTGGCAGCAAGGATGTAGCCCCACATGAGGACTAGGTGCGCTCGCCGCCAAGGGATGAGCACGCTGTTGTGTTTGTTCTGGCTGGTAATCTGTGCAGCTAGGGACATGACTCAGGCTGGTGGGTCACAAGAGTGCAGTGATTTACAGTTCTATACAGTCTCAAATTGTTCCAGATCAGTTGTTCCAGGTCAGACCACACAGGATGGGCAGTTGTTCCAGATCAGACCACACAGGATGAGTAGTTGATCCAGATCAGACCACACAGGATAGGCAGTTGTTCCAGACCAGACCACACAGGATGGGCAGTTGATCCAGACCAGACCACACAGGATGGGCAGTTGATCCAGACCAGAGTGCACAGGATGTGCAGTTGTTCCAGACCAGACCACACAGGATGGGCAGCTGATCCAGACCAGATCACACAGGATGGGCAGTTGGTCCACACCAGATCACTCAGGATGGGCAGTTGATCCAGACCAGATCACACAGGATGGGCAGTTGATCCAGACCAGACCACAAGAGATTGCTAGAAACAATCCCGACCTACAGTAGATCACTAGCTCCTTTCCACCCTGCTGCAAAATAAGTCCCTTCAGAAGCTGAATGACCCAAATGCAGTCACTCCTTTTAGCCAATCATTAACATCTGCTTTGGAGCCATTTTCCACACACATTCCCTGCACTGTACCACCTCTTCTCTATCTATGGATCCCGTCACTCACACCCGCAGGGATTTATAGACCCATCTTCCTCATGCAGCGCCATCTGCAGGAGCCTGAAGTTACTACCACATTAGACACACTAGGTGACTCAGCTCTGCACTACAGAGAACTACACCACAGGACAAGTCACATATTAAACTCCAGCTTTAGGATGGAACGCTCTTTTAAATCAGGTGCCGGTCAGCTGGGAGCCAGTTTCTCAAAGTAAACAAGATTTGTTTACTCACTCGTTACTTGTGTTCATGTTTGTTTGTATCTGTTCTTCATCTCTTCCTCTCTCCAGGGTGAGCCTGTTCGGAGGGAGGACATATTTGTGGCAGTGAAAACGTGTAAGAAGTTCCATCTGGAAAGAGGTGAGCTCTCTTCCTGTTAGCGCTGCTGCTTCTCTGCTTGGCCTGAGCGCTTTCGGTTCTGTCGGGCAGAAATGCTGTTCGCTCTGTGCAGTTCTAGACGTGTAGACCGTTGGCTTTTGTTTGGATGCGATTCTATTTTTGAACACTGACGTTTATAGTGCATGTCTTTAATACGGTTGTTTGAAGGGGGCAACAGAGGTTCTCCTTCAACAAGGACCTGTAGACCTGCACTGGTCTGCTCTGCGGTCTGACCGTGGATGTCTGTGATTGACTGATTATTTCATTTGTCACAGTTACTCACAGTCGTGGTTTCGGTTGTACGTAAATGAGGGTTAATCCTGACTTTACCTTCATAGCAAACAGAACAACAGGACCTAAAGCCCAAACAGTAAAGCTCACAGTGAAAGATTTGTTTAGTATAATGAACTAAAGATGTTGGCTGTCAGGGCAGCTGTCAGTGGACTGAACACCTTTCAGTCATAACCATCAGTATGACCAGAACACTTGAAACTCAGTCAGGAGCAGGAAGATACCGGCACCATGGTAGATACCATCACAGCCAGTCTTCTAGATAAACAGATCTCAGCTAACGCTACAGTCCAGTCTTCCTCAGCTCACTAACAGGGTGCTGTTAGTACGGTACCCGACTGATGCCAAGCATGATTAATGGTGAATCCGTGGTAGGCAACCGCGGTATTGCAGTGATACGGTTATTGTCCACAGGCCTAGTTCAGATCTTCATTGGATAACACAGTTCTGAGACTTGAGTACTGAAAACTCAAAATCAGCTTTTCTCTGCACTCAGATCCGGAAATCTTGGTTGGTAGAATTCCTGCGTTCAGGAACTTCGTTTATAACCCTATTTCAAAGGATATTACAGAAGGAATTTTGCATATGTACACCCACACATGTGGGTCATCTTCCCTGGGGTGGATGGGATCTTCCAGCAAGACAATGCGACACATCACACAGCTAGAAACGTCCCACATTGGTTGGAGCACCGTGACTTCCAAGTACTACCCCGGCCCCCTAATTCCCTTGAACCCCACTGAGCATTTGATCTCCCCCTCCAGTAACTGTGGGAGGCACTGCAAGCAGCATTGCTCCAGATACCTGTGACAACCTACCAGGACCTTACTGAGTCACTCAAACTGGGCTAGCTGCTGTCCGTGCTGCACACGGTGGTACTCTGGATATACACTATATTGCCAAAAGTATTCACTCCCCCATCCAAATCATTGCATTCAGGTGTTCCAGTCACTTCCATGGCCACAGGTGTATAAAACCAGGTACCTAGACATGCAGACTCCTCCTACAGACATTAGTGAGAGAATGGGTCGCTCTCAGGAGCTCAGTGAATTCCAGCGTGGTACCGTGATAGGATGCCACCTGTGCAACAAGTCCAGTCGTGAAATTTCCTCCCTACTAAATATTCCACAGTCGACTGTCAGTGGGATTATAACACAGTGGAAGCGATTGGGAACGACAGCAACTCAGTCAGGAAGTGGTAGGACAATGACAGAGCGGGGTCAGCGGATGCTGAGATGCATAGTGTCAGTCACTACAGACCTCCAAACTTCATGTGGACTTCAGATCAGCTCAAGAACCGTGTGTAGAGAGCTTCATGGAATGGGTTTCCATGGCCGAGCAGCTGCACCCAAGCCTCACATCACCAAGCGCAATGCAGAGCGTGGAATGCAGTGGTGTAAAGCGCCGCCACTGGACTCTAGTTCTCTGCTTCTCCGTCTGGTAATCTGATTGACGAGTCTGGGTTTGGCGGTACCAGGAGAACGGTACTTGTCTGACTGCATTGTGCCGAGAGTAAATGTTGGTGTGGGGGGGTTGTTCAGGAGTTGGGCTCGGACCCTTAGTTCCAGTGAGAGGAATATAGTTTATGTAGCTCTATTACACTGGCACAACTCGCATTGCACAAGTGTCCACCACCCAAATAGTATCTGGTCAGACTCGGCTAGAAGAGGTGGGGGGCTAATAGATTGTGCAGCAACAGAAGAGCTAAGGAAGTGCACCAATATGGTGGATAAAATTCTGAGGGTTTCTGATAGAGCTGGAAGTGTGAACCTGGAAGCTGTCTTCCAGTGGGTTGTAGTACGTTTGGTTGGATCTCCTGGGTTCGGTCAATGCCAGTCTGGGCAGTCAGGGCACATTTAACGATCTGTAAGTCGCTGGTTGTAAAGGAAATGTCGTTCGTGTGTTTGCTTTCTGCCTCGTGGAAGACGTTTTTCCTGGAGTGCCCTTGGCTGCAAGGCAGGGTGGGCTTTCCTCCAGCTTTCTTTCATTCTGGTGGGTGTTTATAGCCGAACCGAGCAGGCACTTAGTGCCACACATCAATTCCCCCTTTAACGAGACAGGTAAAGTGTTGCCGTCTGTTTCGGATATGTTGCCGGAAAAGACAAAATAAGGTATTTGAAGGACCGACTGTCAAGCCAGTCACGCTTAATTGCCCTGATTACCATAATTATATTTCTGAAGACCTTTGGAATAACTGTTAGGGGCAGTTTTAAGAGGAACGAGTCGGATCTCACTGAATTATATTTACATATAAACCGCACTCTCTACCGAGGACGCCTGTAAACGGAGCCTTTTGGTGGGATTGCTTCCAAGTTACTTGAAAGGAAGAATTCCAGTGTCCAAATTCATAAGTGATTCATTTGTGTCACTATTAAAGAATTCAGTTCATATTGATTCCATGATTCATTTCTTTTAATAACGTGATCCGGTGTTGATTTCCACTCTTGTTTCACTCTCCTGTCTACATATCCGTGTGTCATCCACGGGAAGCAGATAAAAGGCATATTGCAGATGTCGGGCTCTTTGATTTAAAGAGGCGGAGCTGCGATAATTATGTCTAGCGCAGGCGTCAGACCAAGTGATTGCAATCACGAGGAGTTAGTAAATCTTCATGATTGTCTGAACTGGAATAGAACTCATTACAGCAGGAGTAAATCCTCATAACTGGCGAAGCTAGACTAGAAGCCGACCGTCAGTACATCATCCCCAAACTTTGGCCTGTCCTCTGGGCTTGCTGATTGATCGTCTTCTGTCCTTTTGTAGTTCCCGTGGTGAAGAAGACTTGGGAGAAACAGGCTTCCCGGCTGGAGTATTACAGCGACTACGCCGATCCCTCGATACCGACCATCAATCTCGGAGTGCCCAACACAGACAGAGGTCAGTTCCTGCTTTCGTACGGGCATGTGGTATAGATGTGTTATGGATGAGCTCCTCTACAAATGGAGACCAAATCTGGAAGGCATGTTTTTATTAAGTTTGATGAATATGATTCCAAATGAAGGTCATATTTTAGGTGGGGTCCATTCAATTACAGCGCTGTTTGGTGGGTTGTGAACCCTTTATCACTTAGTGAACATACATTGGACAGGAAATATGATCAGATCTTTATTTAACTCAATCATAGATTAAGAAAACCCAATAACACAAACAGGTATGTAGGTTGACAGAGTCTGGTAGTGCATGCCGTGTCTCTGCCATAGGGGATTTCTGGGCACCTCAGAAAATGAATTTTCATCAGGCTGGAAGACGTTCCGAAACTGGTTCTGATGAGTTTGAACTTCATTGATCCACTATTAGGCACTATTCTGATTAGACAGCCTCAAAATTCAACACCACTGTTGGAAAATCAGCACCACTTGCAAGGAGTGGTCATCCAACCCAACAGACGTGACTCCAAGACTAAGGATTAGAATGCTCTGGAAGACCACAGAAAACCCCAGGGTAACATCTGAGGATCTGCAGGCCTCTCTTTCACTGGCCTAGTGTCAGTGTTCATGAGTCCACCATCTGGCAAACACTCAACATGAAGAGTGCACATGGCATAATAGCATGGACAAAGCCACTAATGTCCAGGAAGAACCTTTCTGCCTATGTACAGTTTCCTAAAGTCCACCTAGATGGACCAGAAAAGTGGATCCCTAATGTCCAAAATGAGAGAGATTGTGATTGGCAGTACTGAACACTGCATTTCAGAGTAGGAACCTCATGCCAGCTGAAAAACAAGGACGGTATCAGGGTTTGTTGCTATTGAACCATGACAGCCTGCCATCATTTGCTGGAGCCATGAATCCTGGGTTGTATCAAGAAATTCTATAGGGGAGTGTTAGAACATCTATCTGTGAACGGAACCACAGCAAAAGGTGGGTCGTGCAAAAAGACAACAACCCTAAAAACACCAGTTAGTCTACAAAAATGGACAGCTGAGCCAAAGTCTAGGTCTTAATCCAGTAGAAATGTTGAGGGTAGAACCTCAGAGGTGATGTTCATGTACAGAAACCCACCAGCGTAACAGAGTTGAAGCAGCTCTGCAGGTCCAAGTCAATGTTCAGGGCTGGTCAACAGTTACAGGAACCATTTGGTTGAAGGCATTGCTGCTCAAGGGGGCTACACCAGTTCCTGAACGCAGAGGTGCACATAGTTTTCCCACCGAGACGTTTGATGTTGGATTACTCAGTTCAGTAAATGGTAAAAAGCTGTAGAACTGGGTTCTCTTTATCTACGGTTATGAGTCAAATGATAATCTGATTATTTTGCTAGAACAGGCTCACAAACCTTCAAGCAGCCCTGTATTTCCTGAGGATCCGTATTCTCGCCGAGTCATATGGCAGAAAGAAGATCATTTGGGTAGCGTGCTGGTGCTGCCTGAGAACAGTTGTTGTTCCATACCAAAGCATCTGGGGAAAATTCCGGTGCCAGTTCTGAAAAAAATACTGTCTTTGTTTGAAACAGGTGCTGCAGAATGTGGCTGATACAGTATGTGTGGTATTCTCCGAGTTTTGAATGCACTGATGGGGTCAGCATTTACATATGACCGCACACTGTTTACACGGTTACTAAACCTGCCAGTTAAAACCGCGCAGCACTCCGGCGCTCAAAGACCAGAGGGTTTCACCCCTGACCTGCAGGGCGTATACGGCTCTGGAAATAAATAAGAGCCCACTCCAGGTTCTTCTTAAATCAGCATCTCCACATGTACAGCAGGTTCTTAGTGAGGAACAGAAGGTTGGGTTCTAGCTTTACTGGCAGATACAGTGAGCGTCTGGTTCATAAGAACAAGGTCAAGCAGCAAACACACAGGACAACACAGCTACAGACCGGCAGAGGGCCAAAACCCCTCTCTACTGACCGTGATGAGCACCACCTCATTCCAATGTCCCTTAACCACCGTAAGATGACCTCAAGTGACCTACAGAGAGACTGGCGAGCGGCGGCTGGGGTGAAATGCACAGCGAGCATGGTTCTAAAAACAGGCTTCTGGAGGGTCATTAGTGATTTTCTAAATAAACAGATCTAAATACAATATTTGATCTGGAATTTGAGAGACGTGTTTCCAGTATGGTTTGGAGGACATGTGAGCTCATTATTCACGGCATGTATCTGTATTATGTCACATTATCACAGTATTTTTGTGGGATCACATGTGATCATTGACACTGCCACGCGACTGCATGATATTCACACCGTCACGTGATCTCATAGATCCACATTGACAGACACATACGATCTCATATTCACGTTACGTGATCACAGTATTTGCATTATGTTGCATGTGATCTCACTATACAAATTGTCACACGATCACCCTATCCACATGATGTCACGTGATCTCATGCAGTCACATTGCGATTCGCGTGACTGCACTCATCCCATGCTCACATATTTACTTGGCATCACATGGTATTCACATTGCCATGTGACTGCATAATATTCACAATGTTACATGTGATCTCATAGATCCGCATGGTCATGTGTGATCTTACATGTTGACGTATTCATGGGATCACGTTCATGTGACTGTTTATTGACACTCACATGTGATCTCACGATTTACATTGTCACATAGTCACATTGTCCACATGATGTCACGTGATGCACAGTCACTTGTGATCTCGTTAGCCTCGTTACCTTTGATAGTACATATTTACATGGTATCACATATGATCACTTTATTCACATTGTCACGTGACCAGGCTTTGACAGACACATGTGATCTCAGTATTCACATCACATATTACTATTATGTCACATAATCACTGTTTTGACATGGCATCACATGACATTCATGCTGTACTGTGAAAGCATAAAATTCTCAATGTGATCACGTGATCACGCAGTGACAACACACGTGATCTCATTATTCACATCACATTTTGGTTTATGCCATGTAATCACAGTGTTTACATGATGTCAGATGTGATCTCACTACTCACATTGTCAAGTGATCACCCTATCCACATGATGTCACATGACCTCATGCGTTCACATTGCAGTTCACATGATTAGTCTCATCACACGCTCACATATTTACAGGGTCGCTGTATTTACACGGCATCACATGGTATTCATGTGACTGCATAATATTCTCAATCTCACATGTGATCTCATTTATCCGCACCGTCACATGTGATCATGCATTGACAGGCACATGTGATCCCATTATTCGCATCACATATGGGTATTGTGTCAGACAATCACATTATTTACATGACAGCACATGATCACATTACTTACACCATAATAATAACACCACATGGTCCATAACGTCACATGTGACACATGATCACATTATCCGTATGATGTCACGTTATCTCATGTATTGACATTGCAGTTCATATGGTTGCACTGATTTCATTAGTCACATCACATGCCCACATATTTACATGATCATTGTAATTACATGGCATCACATGGCTGCAGAGTGTCCCGAGATCCCGTATTGGCAGACACGTGTGATCTCATTATTGAGGTCACATGTCAGTATTATGTCACATTATCACTGTAGTTATATGCCACATGTGATAGCAGCATTCACATGGTCATGTGATCTCATACTCTTCAAACTGGTACATGTGATCACATGACATTGTCAGATTGGCATAATGTCATGTTTACTTGCGAACGTGGTTTTTAGACCCTACATGTGATCAGTTGTGATATACATGGTGTCTGTGTCAGACAGTGATGGGAGTGATGCACTATGCTATAGCGTAGAGCGTAGAGGTGTGGTTACACGGTACTGGGTTCACGATTCGGTACATTCCGGGTATTTTAAATGGAATTTACATGGGGGTGAGATGCTGATTAGCCCTGGTTGTTTGCACAACGTCACAGTACATTGTGTGTACCTCTATTGTAATACAGTACAGTATAGCACTGAGTGATGCTGTGCATACGAGCGCAGTGTGGAGGAAGGAACCGGAATGATTTCCAGTGCGGGAGTTGGAGAGAGACAGCAGGCCGTCTGTGTTTACTGTGAAGATGGTCTGTGGGAAGGAGCTATTTCTGCAGTAGGTGCGGTGTGTTCTGATGCTTCGCAGCCAGAGGGAAGAGAGGGGTAGAACAGGGCGGGAGCTGGTTGAGAGGCATCCATGATGTTGGCGTGGATCCTCATCTGGCATCAGTTTGCATCATTTCGGAGGAGTCTGAGTTTTTGAGCTGTCAGGCTGCCAAACCTCAAGTCAGAACTCTCTTTGTGGTGGTACGTTAGTGTAAGGTTGACCTGAAAAGTCATTTACACTCATCATCAAACTATA